>JAJQKJ010002877.1:0-72540 GCA_029574335.1 Rana kukunoris | reverse complement strand
ATTATTTCCACAAAACAATAAATTTAGTCTGTGGTATATTGTCCACTTTGCCGTAAGAATTAAGTCAAAGGTTACTTCTTTAATTCCTGCAACTTGTTACTAAACAGGGTTTTGCCTTTCTCAAAGATCTGGCATAAAAAGCCAGTCCCACAGAGGTGCTTAAACTGTTTCTTCCGCTCTACAAGCGGACCTTGGGCACTTGGGTGATGCTCTGTGACAGCTCTCTTGTGCTGGAATGCCTTTGTAGGTAGTCACATCGTGCACAGAGGCATGCCAAGTCCTTTTGTGTATTAAGGAGCTGTTTACAGTGAACTTTTGCCCAAACAGCTTTAACTTCATTTTCTGGCAGGCGGCACAACGGGAATGAAAGTCTCAGCGGCATTAAAATGCAGTTTAATTTCCAACTTGTTGCAGATATCCTCTCGGGCTGTATTTTGGAGGTTAAAACCATAGATGGTGGTTTGCAAGATGGCATAGAACCACGGAGGATCAAGGCAGTTAGGGATTTTTCAGGGATAACTATGCCAACCGAGTCTCCGAAAGGCTAAATCCTGTTGCTTATTGTAGAAAAAAAATGACCACAGTGTGTCTGTGTTATGCGTTTGAAGCATAAAATCAAGTATTTGTATATACAAAAAGCGTTTTAAGTCAGGCATACCTTTCCCACCTTTTTCTGGGGGTTTTGTCATGTATTTCCGTTTTTAGCCTCTCCATTTTAGCACCCAAACAAAAGGAAACACGTTTCTGACAATTTGAGGTAGGTGCATATCTGTTGGAGGAAAGTCAGAGCTGTATACAGCAAAATAGTAACAGGACCATTTTAAGTAGTAAAATCCGCCCTTCAATGTTAACTGTCGCATCTTCCAGCCTATGACCCTTTCTATTTATCCCGTTGCATAACCAAATTCCAGGACTCCTCTCCATCATTTTCAGGGGTAAAAATTGTGCCCAAGATTTTAATAGACTCATTTTTTTTTAATTGGGCAATCCAGTGAGGCTTCCATTGTTCCCAGTTCCAACCATGTTGCTCTTATTCAAATTTAATTTAAGTCCAGATGCGGCACAGAAATATTCCGTTCTCTTAATTGTCCTCTGTACGGATGTAGTGTCAGAACACAACATGGCAAGGTCATCCATGTAACCAACGATCTTGACTTGTAGCCCTCCACTCCCTGGCACATGGACTCCTCTGATCACCATTGTCCCTTCTGATGGAGCATAAAAGGGCCAATGGCAACAAACAAAAAGCATGGGTGACAAAGGACATCCCTGCTTGACACCACACTTTAGGCCAAAGTCTTCTGTCAGGAATCCATTGGACTGAAACCTGCTGTACAGTTGTCATATAAGGACATTAAAGAGGACAAAAAACCCTCCGGAATGCCCATTTTGTTCAAAACTTCAAAAAGGTACACATGAGCGACGCGGTCAAAGCCTTTTCAAAGTCCAATGACAGAATTGCTAAAGGTTGTTTACGTTCAGCAGTATACCAAATGCAATCTAATTAGGTTGGTGGTATGGTGTATTCTGCGCCCAGGGATACCGCACACTTGGTTGCTGTGAATAATTTTCTCTATCACCCCTTTCAACCTGTTTGCCAGGATTTTGGCGAAGATTTTGTAATCCATATTAAGTAGAGTGATAGGTCTCTCCAGTTCTTTAATTGGCGTTTGTCGCCCTCTTTTGGCAGCAGTGTAATGACACCTCCTTTTCTCCAAGAGTGTGCAGTTGTTTGTATAAAAAAACATTTGCTGAAAACAATCACCAAGTCTCTTTTTAAAATATCCCAGAACTGCAAATAAAATTCAATGGGTAAGCCATCCAGGCCAGGTATTTTATTTTTCTGGAACTTTTAATGGTGTTTAAAAGTTCTTTTTCGGTTAAGGGTTTATTTAGGGATTCTGCATCCTCCCTGTTTAGGACCATAGTGATGTCTTTGAGGGAGCCTTCAGAAATCACTGTCAGTGCGTTTGGTATCATATAGGATTGGTAAAAATGATAAACTTTTCTCATTATATACCACTCTTAAGATTTTTTCTCCTTCCATATCTGTGATGATGTCCTTTGAAATGTGAGTTTTCCTGAAGAAATATTTGTGCATTTTTCATTTTCCTCTACATGCTTTATGCGACTCTTAAAGATTACTTCTTTTGCTTTCTCCTCCAGGCATTTTTAATTCTCTCAAGTGTTGTAGAAATAGTATCAGCTACATCACAGCCTATTTCTTTGAGTTTATATAGCGTTTGTAGCTGGGTATTTAGGTTGTTAAAAAAATCCCTTCTTTCTTTGGCCATGCGAACCCCTAATTTAATGAAGAAACGTTTAATTCTGCCTTTTACTATATCCCACCATGTCAGAATGTCACTAGCATGCAACTTTTTCTGTCTGCCACTTTTTAAACAGTTCACTGAAATCCTTATACACTGTATCCTCTTGGAGTAGGGAGGTGTTTAATTTCCAAAAGCCTTCAAAAGCCTCTACCTTTTGCTCTGCTGGGCTTGAGACCTTGAAAGTCACTACCTTGTGGTCTGAAATAACATTTTCTTTATGAACACAAGATAACGGCATTAAACATTTAGCTGCGTATATGAAGTCAATTCTTGAGCCAGCATCTCTACCCTGCCATGTAACCCTCTCAGTTAAGGGTATGTTATTGTTAAGGGACATGGGAGACATCTCTAAACTGGAAGTCAGATATCATCCCCTTTAAAAGAGTAGCGATCTATCAGACGTTTTAGCTCCTGAACCATATCTATCCGCATCATTCACAGTACAATTAAAATCACCTGCTACAAGCGTTGGTTTAAATTTTGCCATAAAAAGGTTCAAAAATTTCAAACAGTTCAATACGCTCCTTTTTTATCTGCAGATGCATATACATTGAAAAGGTCCCACTTAATGCCATCAATAGAAACAGACACAAATAGAACTCTTCCTGGCACAAGTTCTTGTATCTGATTATTTTTGCAGGCCCTTTAAAAAGAATAGCAACTCCAGCACTTTTATTCTCATTGGAGCCTGACCACACAGAAGGGCCATGAGTCCAGTCTTTTGCAAAGGTGTCATAATTTTGCATGTGTGGTATAGTGCATTCTTGCAGGAAAAGGACACTCACATTAAAAGTCGCCAGCAGGTTAAACACAGTTAATGCGTCTTAGCTGGCTTTTAACTGAACGCACATTAAAAGATAAAACCTTCTAGAACAGCCATTGTGACATACAGTAGTGATCCTAAAACAGACTTACTCAGAAATCCATAGTACCTCCTGAACGGCTCCATTCCCATCACTTGAGATAATTGGAAGACTAAATCAGTTGTTCAAGAAAACCTGTTTAGGAGATGCTAGGCCGGTTGAATTGATATGATTCTCATTAGGTAACAATAGATCTTCCGCAGACATTGCATCCGCTGTGATGGGGCTGGACTCCATTTCCTCTGAATCCTTGCTGGTAGATGATTTTACAATATCTGCCCATGACTTCCTTTCGGCTTGTGTATCCATACTTTCTCCAGTTGGTGATACCTGTGCGTAGTTTTTGGCTTTTTTTCCAGCTTTTCCTGCATCTCATTCCCTCCAGAGGACTTGGCTTGCTTCCCTTCTCTGGATCTTCCTTGTTGTCTTGTCACATATTTTAAACGTTGATCCTTCCCCTTTGCTGCTTCCAGGGAAACATCCTCCTTTTTTCTCCAAGACAGAGTTTTCCTTCTCCATCACAGAAACCTGATATGATGCTGAAGTTTCTGCTATGACAGTTTCTTTTTTGCTCCAGAAATGACAGGCATTAAGTCAGCTGCAGTACCTGTTAAGTGGACAGCAGGTGGCGCTGAAGCAGCAGCTGGATTTTCCCTCTCAACAAGTTTACCTCAAACAAGTTTACCTCAGATGAATTCTCCTCAGATGAATTCTCCTCAGAAGTTTTTACTCATGTGATATCACCTCAGAATCAGCTGCAGCACCTGCTTTGTCTTCTCTGTCTTGTTTACGATGAGGACAGTTTGAATAAATATGTCCAGGGCGAAGACAAAAATTACATCTTTTAACTCAGGGCATGTCAGAGTCTCATGTTCAAAAGAGTCACATTTCCTGCATCTATGCCTTTCTTTGCATAAGTCAGCGGTGTGGCCATACACATGACATATGCGACAGAAACTGGCCATTCCATCAAAAAATAAATCGCCATTATGCTTTCCAATGCTAAAGCGGGCTGGCGGGAGAGTGTCTTTTTTTAAATGAAACAAGATATTTCCTTTTTCCAGTCCACAATCCAAACTGATTAGTAATTTTATGTAGAAAAATTACCTTGTCACAGTACATGGAAAGCCAGCTGGTGATGTCTTCCTGGGGGTAATTGATTGTGGATTGTACATTTTCACCACAAGCGCTTGTAGAGTTTCTTCCTCATAATGTGGAGTCACCTTGACACAGTCCAATAAGCTATGGTTGACATGCTGCTGCAATTTCTTCACAAAATCCAGGCAGGTTTTCTTATTAATAAAGGTGACATCATAGACTCCTCTTACATGGTAATCCTGTAGAGCCAGAATCTTATCACGGTGTTAACTGGAACAGTCCAAACAGCAAATCCTTGACAATATATGGCAGACCTTTGTCTTGTCTTTTCTCAGCTTCAAATTCCAGTCTGACTGAATTATTTATCCGCGCATAAGCCGGTATTTTAGCGTTTTTGGCCGCCGCCATAGCAGTGTACTTCCCTCCTCTCCTCAGCAGAAATGGTGGGTCTGAGGTGAATTCAGCAGCAGCTCAGGCGAGCACACCCAGCAACTTCTCCTCAGAAAAGTCAGCACAGCCGGAGTGCATGGATGGCCGGCCGAGCCTCGCCCTGGGAGAACCACCTTCATGATCATGGTGTCTCCCCTGCCAGGTAAGTATGAGTTGGAAGCGTAACTCTAGCACCCTCTCGGTCCGGGGCACACCTCCTCCTGCTTACGGAGGGGCTTTCTGGGGGGGGCCCGCCTGCTGGCTGGTGTCAACTAGCCTGAATCAGAGCTATACCATGGCCGCCGCCGCCATTTTTGAACAGGTAACTGTCTCTATGGTAGGCCACCTGGGAGGAAGGAAGCATCTGAAATGTCTTCACGGACGGCAAGGCTATCAGACAGTCTTCCCAGATGACACTGCAGCAGCACATGTATTTGCATAGAGGGGCGGAAACAAAGTGTTCAGACACAATGCAGATTCCCTTCTGAGAAACGAAGCATGCAGCATCGAAGAGATACGTGGGTTGGATCCAGGACCACAGGTGACAGACGTGCTGAACCATTGTAGAAGGCCTGCGCAAACACCAGAGCAAAAGAAACAGCAGGGTGAAAACAAAATACCTTGTTCGAAACACAGCAAAGTCTGCTGACGCTCCTTCTCCTTCTTTCATCAATTCTGTCTTTCAACCAGGAATAATCAGGGGAAAGCGCGAACGCAGTCCCCCACTACCACAAATTATGCAGTCGAGTTTCCCGCATTTGGGGAAATCGCAGGGGTCAGCACAGCCGGAGTGCAATGGCCGAGCCTCGCCCTGGGAGAACCACCTTCATGATCATGGTGTCTCCCCTGCCAGGTAAGTATGAGTTGGAAGCGTAACTCTAGCACCCTCCGGTCCGGGGCACACCTCCTCCTGCTTACGGAGGGGCTTTCTGGGGGGGCCCGCCTGCTGGCTGGTGTCAACTAGCCTGAATCAGAGCTATACCATGGCCGCCGCCGCCATTTTGAACAGGTAACTGTCTCTATGGTAGGCCACCTGGGAGGAAGGAAGCATCTGAAATGTCTTCACGGACGGCAAGGCTATCAGACAGTCTTCCCAGATGACACTGCAGCAGCAGCACATGTATTTGCATAGAGGGGCGGAAACAAAGTGTTCAGACACAATGCAGATTCCCTTCTGAGAAACGAAGCATGCAGCATCGAAGAGATACGTGGGTTTTTCCGGGGATCCAGGACCACAGGTGACAGACGTGCTGAACCATTGTAGAAGGCCTGCGCAAACACCAGAGCAAAAGAAACAGCAGGGTGAAAACAAAATACCTTGTTCGAAACACAGCAAAGTCTGCTGACGCTCCTTCTCCTTCTTTCATCAATTCTGTCTTTCAAACCAGGAATAATCAGGGGAAAGCGCGAACGCAGTCCCCCACTACCACAAATTATGCAGTCGAGTTTCCCGCATTTGGGGAAATCGCAGGGGTCAGCACAGCCGGAGTGCAATGGCCGAGCCTCGCCCTGGGAGAACCACCTTCATGATCATGGTGTCTCCCCTGCCAGGTAAGTATGAGTTGGAAGCGTAACTCTAGCACCCTCCGGTCCGGGGCACACCTCCTCCTGCTTACGGAGGGGCTTTCTGGGGGGGGCCCGCCTGCTGGCTGGTGTCAACTAGCCTGAATCAGAGCTATACCATGGCCGCCGCCGCCATTTTGAACAGGTAACTGTCTCTATGGTAGGCCACCTGGGAGGAAGGAAGCATCTGAAATGTCTTCACGGACGGCAAGGCTATCAGACAGTCTTCCCAGATGACACTGCAGCAGCATGTATTTGCATAGAGCGGAAACAGTGTTGACACAAATGCAGATTCCCTTTGAGAAACGAAGCATGCAGCATCGAAGAGACGTGGGGGATCCGGACCAAGGTGACAAAGGTGCTGAACCATTGTAGAAGGCCTGCGCAAACACCAGAGAGCAAAAGAAACACAGGGTGAAAACAAATAACCTTGTTCGAAACACAGCAGTCTGCTGACGCTCCTTCTCCTTCTTTCCAATTCTTCTCAACCAGGAATAATCAGAGCGCGAACGTCCCCCACTACCACAAATTATGCAGCGAGATCCCCGCATTTGGGGAAAGCAGGGGTCAGCACAGCCGAGTGATGGCCGAGCCTCCGCCCTGGGTGAACCACTTTTTTTTTTTTATTTTCTTCTTTTTTTTTTTGAAAAGCCTATGGCGTGTGAAACACACTCAAAAACTCCACCGGGGAAAAAAATTGCACACACATAAAGAGTGTTCCAAAAACTTGGACGGGTGCACGTCCAGTGGTCTTCTGTGCGGAAGGGACACCCTGACCCGGGGCGTGCTCCAGACGGTGACTGAGTTACATGGCCCGAGCAGCCGAAGCCGACTGACCCAACTCTCCAGGAGGGACTGCCGAAGAACCCTCCCCAAGCAAGGTGGGGACTCCCCCGAAGGGAGACCCCATGAGAGCAGGTGAACACCAAAAGAGCAAACTCCCCAGACTTCAGGCGGCTGGCCCGAACAGCACCCTACTAATCACCACAGGAACAAAACGTGCACAAACAAAAAAAACAAAATGACAAACATAGGCAATAAATTAAATAAAGTGGGGGAAAGGGATAGTGAAGAGGAGAGTGAAAGAAGTTCATTGTGATTAACAATGACAGGCCCTCCGCAGGAATAAAAAATTCCTCCGGTCCTGACCAAAAAGGCCCGGCCCAGAGGCAGGTGCTAAAAAAAGCGGAGCTGGTGCAGAGCATGGTCGTTAAATCAAAGTGAAACCCTCTCCAGTGATTCTCAGACACCCCTGGAACTCATCCAGGGGGCAATGCATCTGCTTTTCTTCCAAATCACGCCCCCGACCGGCCAGGAGCCCTCACCCCTGCCAGAAAGAAGCCCTTCAGGTTTTTCTGGAAAGCTGCCCTCACCGCGCCTCCACCAATACTAACGCACTCCCTGTCAACCCCAGGATTTTGCATGGTCCTACCCCTCTTTCCACAGGGCAGTTCCAGCTCCTCACTACCAAGATCTCTGACAGGGCAGCACTTACACCAGCCAGCCAGAAGGAGTAGAACCCGCAAAAAGACCAGACCAGCACAGCCACCCATTCCCAGAAGCACCATTCAGGTGGCTCAGGCAACCATTGGCCGGCCCCCAATCTGTCGGAGCACGCAGTCCCTGCTGAAACCACCCTTCCAGGGCAATGACGCTATTTGGAGCATCCACCCTCCACAATAGGAGCCAAGCGCTCCTCTAGCAACTGACGAGAACGGATACCACACCTGATCTTAGCCAAAAGGGCAGTTGTCAGGGATGACACCAGCCTCGCCAGAGTGCTGGGAGCCTCGCCCTGGGAACCACCTTCATGATCATGGTGTCTCCCCTGCCAGGTAAGTATGAGTTGGAAGCGTCACTCTAGCACCCTCCCCCGGTCCGGGGCACACCTCCTCCTGCTTACGGAGGGGCTTTCTGGGGGGGGCCCGCCTGCTGGCTGGTGTCAACTAGCCTGAATCAGAGCTATACCATGGCCGCCGCCGCCATTTTGAACAGGTAACTGTCTCTATGGTAGGCCACCTGGGAGGAAGGAAGCATCTGAAATGTCTTCACGGACGGCAAGGCTATCAGACAGTCTTCCCAGATGACACTGCAGCAGCACATGTATTTGCATAGAGGGGCGGAAACAAAGTGTTCAGACACAATGCAGATTCCCTTCTGAGAAACGAAGCATGCAGCATCGAAGAGATACGTGGGTTGGATCCAGGACCACAGGTGACAGACGTGCTGAACCATTGTAGAAGGCCTGCGCAAACACCAGAGCAAAAGAAACAGCAGGGTGAAAACAAAATACCTTGTTCGAAACACAGCAAAGTCTGCTGACGCTCCTTCTCCTTCTTTCATCAATTCTGTCTTTCAACCAGGAATAATCAGGGGAAAGCGCGAACGCAGTCCCCCACTACCACAAATTATGCAGTCGAGTTTCCCGCATTTGGGGAAATCGCAGGGGTCAGCACAGCCGGAGTGCAATGGCCGAGCCTCGCCCTGGGAGAACCACCTTCATGATCATGGTGTCTCCCCTGCCAGGTAAGTATGAGTTGGAAGCGTCACTCTAGCACCCTCCGGTCCGGGGCACACCTCCTCCTGCTTACGGAGGGGCTTTCTGGGGGGGCCCGCCTGCTGGCTGGTGTCAACTAGCCTGAATCAGAGCTATACCATGGCCGCCGCCGCCATTTTGAACAGGTAACTGTCTCTATGGTAGGCCACCTGGGAGGAAGGAAGCATCTGAAATGTCTTCACGGACGGCAAGGCTATCAGACAGTCTTCCCAGATGACACTGCAGCAGCAGCACATGTATTTGCATAGAGGGGCGGAAACAAAGTGTTCAGACACAATGCAGATTCCCTTCTGAGAAACGAAGCATGCAGCATCGAAGAGATACGTGGGTTGGATCCAGGACCACAGGTGACAGACGTGCTGAACCATTGTAGAAGGCCTGCGCAAACACCAGAGCAAAAGAAACAGCAGGGTGAAAACAAAATACCTTGTTCGAAACACAGCAAAGTCTGCTGACGCTCCTTCTCCTTCTTTCATCAATTCTGTCTTTCAACCAGGAATAATCAGGGGAAAGCGCGAACGCAGTCCCCCACTACCACAAATTATGCAGTCGAGTTTCCCGCATTTGGGGAAATCGCAGGGGTCAGCACAGCCGGAGTGCAATGGCCGAGCCTCGCCCTGGGAGAACCACCTTCATGATCATGGTGTCTCCCCTGCCAGGTAAGTATGAGTTGGAAGCGTCACTCTAGCACCCTCCGGTCCGGGGCACACCTCCTCCTGCTTACGGAGGGGCTTTCTGGGGGGGGGCCCGCCTGCTGGCTGGTGTCAACTAGCCTGAATCAGAGCTATACCATGGCCGCCGCCGCCATTTTGAACAGGTAACTGTCTCTATGGTAGGCCACCTGGGAGGAAGGAAGCATCTGAAATGTCTTCACGGACGGCAAGGCTATCAGACAGTCTTCCCAGATGACACTGCAGCAGCACATGTATTTGCATAGAGGGGCGGAAACAAAGTGTTCAGACACAATGCAGATTCCCTTCTGAGAAACGAAGCATGCAGCATCGAAGAGATACGTGGGTTGGATCCAGGACCACAGGTGACAGACGTGCTGAACCATTGTAGAAGGCCTGCGCAAACACCAGAGCAAAAGAAACAGCAGGGTGAAAACAAAATACCTTGTTCGAAACACAGCAAAGTCTGCTGACGCTCCTTCTCCTTCTTTCATCAATTCTGTCTTTCAACCAGGAATAATCAG
Organism: Rana kukunoris; assembly: GCA_029574335.1. NCBI lineage: Eukaryota > Metazoa > Chordata > Amphibia > Anura > Ranidae > Rana > Rana kukunoris. The sequence continues at coordinate 62,505 of JAJQKJ010002877.1, read as the reverse complement.
GGGAAAGCGCGAACGCAGTCCCCCACTACCACAAATTATGCAGTCGAGTTTCCCGCATTTGGGGAAATCGCAGGGGTCAGCACAGCCGGAGTGCAATGGCCGAGCCTCGCCCTGGGAGAACCACCTTCATGATCATGGTGTCTCCCCTGCCAGGTAAGTATGAGTTGGAAGCGTCACTCTAGCACCCTCCGGTCCGGGGCACACCTCCTCCTGCTTACGGAGGGGCTTTCTGGGGGGGGCCCGCCTGCTGGCTGGTGTCAACTAGCCTGAATCAGAGCTATACCATGGCCGCCGCCGCCATTTTGAACAGGTAACTGTCTCTATGGTAGGCCACCTGGGAGGAAGGAAGCATCTGAAATGTCTTCACGGACGGCAAGGCTATCAGACAGTCTTCCCAGATGACACTGCAGCAGCACATGTATTTGCATAGAGGGGCGGAAACAAAGTGTTCAGACACAATGCAGATTCCCTTCTGAGAAACGAAGCATGCAGCATCGAAGAGATACGTGGGTTGGATCCAGGACCACAGGTGACAGACGTGCTGAACCATTGTAGAAGGCCTGCGCAAACACCAGAGCAAAAGAAACAGCAGGGTGAAAACAAAATACCTTGTTCGAAACACAGCAAAGTCTGCTGACGCTCCTTCTCCTTCTTTCATCAATTCTGTCTTTCAACCAGGAATAATCAGGGGAAAGCGCGAACGCAGTCCCCCACTACCACAAATTATGCAGTCGAGTTTCCCGCATTTGGGGAAATCGCAGGGGTCAGCACAGCCGGAGTGCAATGGCCGAGCCTCGCCCTGGGAGAACCACCTTCATGATCATGGTGTCTCCCCTGCCAGGTAAGTATGAGTTGGAAGCGTAACTCTAGCACCCTCCGGTCCGGGGCACACCTCCTCCTGCTTACGGAGGGGCTTTCTGGGGGGGGCCCGCCTGCTGGCTGGTGTCAACTAGCCTGAATCAGAGCTATACCATGGCCGCCGCCGCCATTTTGAACAGGTAACTGTCTCTATGGTAGGCCACCTGGGAGGAAGGAAGCATCTGAAATGTCTTCACGGACGGCAAGGCTATCAGACAGTCTTCCCAGATGACACTGCAGCAGCACATGTATTTGCATAGAGGGGCGGAAACAAAGTGTTCAGACACAATGCAGATTCCCTTCTGAGAAACGAAGCATGCAGCATCGAAGAGATACGTGGGTTGGATCCAGGACCACAGGTGACAGACGTGCTGAACCATTGTAGAAGGCCTGCGCAAACACCAGAGCAAAAGAAACAGCAGGGTGAAAACAAAATACCTTGTTCGAAACACAGCAAAGTCTGCTGACGCTCCTTCTCCTTCTTTCATCAATTCTGTCTTTCAACCAGGAATAATCAGGGGAAAGCGCGAACGCAGTCCCCCACTACCACAAATTATGCAGTCGAGTTTCCCGCATTTGGGGAAATCGCAGGGGTCAGCACAGCCGGAGTGCAATGGCCGAGCCTCGCCCTGGGAGAACCACCTTCATGATCATGGTGTCTCCCCTGCCAGGTAAGTATGAGTTGGAAGCGTAACTCTAGCACCCTCCGGTCCGGGGCACACCTCCTCCTGCTTACGGAGGGGCTTTCTGGGGGGGCCCGCCTGCTGGCTGGTGTCAACTAGCCTGAATCAGAGCTATACCATGGCCGCCGCCGCCATTTTGAACAGGTAACTGTCTCTATGGTAGGCCACCTGGGAGGAAGGAAGCATCTGAAATGTCTTCACGGACGGCAAGGCTATCAGACAGTCTTCCCAGATGACACTGCAGCAGCACATGTATTTGCATAGAGGGGCGGAAACAAAGTGTTCAGACACAATGCAGATTCCCTTCTGAGAAACGAAGCATGCAGCATCGAAGAGATACGTGGGTTGGATCCAGGACCACAGGTGACAGACGTGCTGAACCATTGTAGAAGGCCTGCGCAAACACCAGAGCAAAAGAAACAGCAGGGTGAAAACAAAATACCTTGTTCGAAACACAGCAAAGTCTGCTGACGCTCCTTCTCCTTCTTTCATCAATTCTGTCTTTCAACCAGGAATAATCAGGGGAAAGCGCGAACGCAGTCCCCCACTACCACAAATTATGCAGTCGAGTTTCCCGCATTTGGGGAAATCGCAGGGGTCAGCACAGCCGGAGTGCAATGGCCGAGCCTCGCCCTGGGAGAACCACCTTCATGATCATTTTTTTTTTTTTTTTGAAAAGCCTATGGCGTGTGAAACACACTCAAAAAACTCCACCCGGTGCAGAAAAAATGTGCACACACATAAAGAGTGTTCACAAAAACGTGCAGACGGGTGCAACGTCAAGTGGTCCTTCTGTGCAGAAGGGACCCAAACCCTGATCCCCCGGGGCGTTAGGCTCCAGACGGGGACTGAGTTACTATGGTCCCGAGCAACCTGGGAAGCCGACTCGGACCCAACTTCCCTGGGAGAGACTGGCCGAAACAGAACCCTCCAAGTACTAGGTGGGACTCCCCCCGAAGGGAGACCCCATGAGAGCAGGTGAACTAAGCCAAAAGGCCATGTCCACCCACTCCCAAGACGTTCAGGGCTGGCCCGAGAGACCGGCACCCTACTAATCACACTGTGTACAAAACGTGCACAACAAAAAAAAGACAAAAAGGTGACAAACATAGGCTAATAAATAAATAAAGTGGGGGAAAGGGATAGTGAAGAGGAGAGTGAAGAAGTGGCTCCTTCTCATTGTGATCAACAATGACCAGAGCCCTCCGGCCAGGAATAAAAAATTCCTCCGGTCCTGGCCAACCAAGGCCGGCCCAGTAGGCAGTGCAAAAAAAGCGTTAGCTGGTGCAGTGACCGTGTGTCGTTAAATCAAAGTGACCCTCACTCACAGTGATTCTCAGACACCCCTGGACTGCACTTCCAGGGCACATGCACCATAGGCTTTCCTTTCCAAATCTAACCCCCCGACCGGCCAGTGCAGGCCCTCCACCCCTGCCATAAAGAGGGGCCCTTCCAGGTTTTCTTGGGAAGAAGCTGCCCCCTCTACCTAGCAGCCTCCACCAATATAACCCTTCCAGACTCCTGTCAACCCAGCAAGGATTTGCATGGTCCTACCCCGTCTTTCCATCAGGGCAGTTCCAGCTCCTCCTACCAGATCTCTGACAGGGACAGCACTTGCACCAGCCAGCCAGAAGGCCAGACTAGAAACCCGGCAAAAAGACAGACAGGCCACAGCCACCCATCCTCACCAGAAGCACCCTTCAGGTGCTCAGACGCAACCATTGCCGCCCCCAGTATCTGTCGGGCAAACACGGCAATAGTCCCTGCTGAAACCAAATTCCTTGTGCAAACACAGCTATTAGATTGCATCCACCCTCCACAAATAGAGGTGCCTTCAGCGCTCCTCTACAACTGATGAGAACGGATACCCCACCTGATCTTAGCCAAAAGGCCGAGCAGTGGGGCAGGATGAACCGCACGATCAGCTCAGCCGGAGTGCAATGGCCGAGCCTCGCCCTGGGAGAACCACCTTCATGATCATGGTGTCTCCCCTGCCAGGTAAGTATGAGTTGGAAGCGTAACTCTAGCACCCTCCGGTCCGGGGCACACCTCCTCCTGCTTACGGAGGGGCTTTCTGGGGGGGGCCCGCCTGCTGGCTGGTGTCAACTAGCCTGAATCAGAGCTATACCATGGCCGCCGCCGCCGCCATTTTGAACAGGTAACTGTCTCTATGGTAGGCCACCTGGGAGGAAGGAAGCATCTGAAATGTCTTCACGGACGGCAAGGCTATCAGACAGTCTTCCAGATGACACTGCAGCAGCACATGTATTTGCATAGAGGGGCGGAAACAAAGTGTTCAGACACAATGCAGATTCCCTTCTGAGAAACGAAGCATGCAGCATCGAAGAGATACGTGGGTTGGATCCAGGACCACAGGTGACAGACGTGCTGAACCATTGTAGAAGGCCTGCGCAAACACCAGAGCAAAAGAAACAGCAGGGTGAAAACAAAATACCTTGTTCGAAACACAGCAAAGTCTGCTGACGCTCCTTCTCCTTCTTTCATCAATTCTGTCTTTCAACCAGGAATAATCAGGGAAAGCGCGAACGCAGTCCCCCACTACCACAAAATTATGCAGTCGAGTTTCCCGCATTTGGGAAATCGCAGGGGTCAGCACAGCCGGAGTGCAATGGCCGAGCCTCGCCCTGGGAGAACCACCTATGATTTTTTTTTTTTTGAAAAGTATGAGTGTGAAACACACTCTAAAACTCCACCCGGTGGCAGAAAAAATGTGCACCTGCATAAAGAGGGGTTCACAAAAACGTGCAGACTGGGTGCAACGTCAAGTGGCCTTCTGTGCAGAATGGGACCCAAACCCTGATCCCCGGGGCGTTAGGCTCCAGACGGGGACTGAGTTACTATGGTCCGAGCAAACCGAAGCCGACTCGGACCCAACTTCCCTGGATGAGACTGCCGAAAACAGAGCCCTCCAAGTACTAGGTGGGACTCCCCCGAAGGGAGACCCCATGAGAGCAGGTGAACTAAGCCAAAAGGCATGTCCACGCCACTCCCAAGACGTTCAGGCTGGCCGAGGGACCGGACCCTACTAATCACACTGTGTACAAAACGTGCACAACAAAAAAAAGACAAAAAGGGTGACAAACATAGCTAATAAATAAAATAAAGTGGGGGAAAGGGATAGTGAAGAGGAGAGTGAAGAAGTGGTCATTGTGATCAACAATGACCAGGCCCTCCGGCCAGGAATAAAAAATTCCTCCGGTCCTGGCCAAAATGCCCGGCCCAGGAGGCCAGGTGCAAAAAAAGCGTTGTAGCTGGTGTGCAGTGACCGTGGTGTCGTTAAATCAAAGAGTACCCTCACTCACAGTGATTCCTCAGACACCCCTGGACTGCCACTCCCAGGGGCACATGCACCATAGGCTTTTAACCTTTCAGAACTAACCCCCTCCGACCGGGCCAGTGCAGCCCTCCACCCCAGCCAGAAAGAGAGCCCTCCAGTTTTCTGGGAAGAAGCTGCCTCACCTAGCAGCCTCCACCAATACTAACCCTTCCAGACTCCCTGTCAACCCAGCAGGATTTGCATGGTCCCTACCCCGTCTTTCCATCAGGCAGTTCCAGCTCCTCCTACCAGATCTCTGACAGGGACAGCACTTGCACCAGCCACCAGAAGGCCAGACTAAACCCGGCAAATGACCAGACCAGGCACAGCCACCATCCTCACCAAAGCACCCTTCCAGGTGGCTCAGACGCAACCATTGGCCGGGCCCCCAGTATCTGTCGGCAGCACGGCAAAGTCCCTGCTGAAACCACCCTTCCAGTTGCAATGACGCTATTAGATTGCATCCACCCTCCACAAATAGGAGGTGCTTCAGCGCTCCTCTAGCAACTGATGAGAACGGATACCACACCTGATCTTAGCCAAAAGGCCGAGCAGTGGCAGGGATGACACCACGATCAGCTCAGCCGGAGTGCAATGGCCGAGCCTCGCCCTGGGAGAACCACCTTCATGATCATGGTGTCTCCCCTGCCAGGTAAGTATGAGTTGGAAGCGTCACTCTAGCACCCTCCGGTCCGGGGCACACCTCCTCCTGCTTACGGAGGGGCTTTCTGGGGGGGGCCCGCCTGCTGGCTGGTGTCAACTAGCCTGAATCAGAGCTATACCATGGCCGCCGCCGCCATTTTGAACAGGTAACTGTCTCTATGGTAGGCCACCTGGGAGGAAGGAAGCATCTGAAATGTCTTCACGGACGGCAAGGCTATCAGACAGTCTTCCCAGATGACACTGCAGCAGCACATGTATTTGCATAGAGGGGCGGAAACAAAGTGTTCAGACACAATGCAGATTCCCTTCTGAGAAACGAAGCATGCAGCATCGAAGAGATACGTGGGTTGGATCCAGGACCACAGGTGACAGACGTGCTGAACCATTGTAGAAGGCCTGCGCAAACACCAGAGCAAAAGAAACAGCAGGGTGAAAACAAAATACCTTGTTCGAAACACAGCAAAGTCTGCTGACGCTCCTTCTCCTTCTTTCATCAATTCTGTCTTTCAACCAGGAATAATCAGGGGAAAGCGCGAACGCAGTCCCCCACTACCACAAATTATGCAGTCGAGTTTCCCGCATTTGGGGAAATCGCAGGGGTCAGCACAGCCGGAGTGCAATGGCCGAGCCTCGCCCTGGGAGAACCACCTTCATGATCATGGTGTCTCCCCTGCCAGGTAAGTATGAGTTGGAAGCGTCACTCTAGCACCCTCCGGTCCGGGGCACACCTCCTCCTGCTTACGGAGGGGCTTTCTGGGGGGGGCCCGCCTGCTGGCTGGTGTCAACTAGCCTGAATCAGAGCTATACCATGGCCGCCGCCGCCATTTTGAACAGGTAACTGTCTCTATGGTAGGCCACCTGGGAGGAAGGAAGCATCTGAAATGTCTTCACGGACGGCAAGGCTATCAGACAGTCTTCCCAGATGACACTGCAGCAGCACATGTATTTGCATAGAGGGGCGGAAACAAAGTGTTCAGACACAATGCAGATTCCCTTCTGAGAAACGAAGCATGCAGCATCGAAGAGATACGTGGGTTGGATCCAGGACCACAGGTGACAGACGTGCTGAACCATTGTAGAAGGCCTGCGCAAACACCAGAGCAAAAGAAACAGCAGGGTGAAAACAAAATACCTTGTTCGAAACACAGCAAAGTCTGCTGACGCTCCTTCTCCTTCTTTCATCAATTCTGTCTTTCAACCAGGAATAATCAGGGGAAAGCGCGAACGCAGTCCCCCACTACCACAAATTATGCAGTCGAGTTTCCCGCATTTGGGGAAATCGCAGGGGTCAGCACAGCCGGAGTGCAATGGCCGAGCCTCGCCCTGGGAGAACCACATATTTTCAGATTTTAAAAACTTTATGATTCAAATAAAATATCATGGATTCACATTTTAACTTTTCAAAATGTCAAAACTCCCAAAAAATATATCTGCATTAGATTTAATTAAACAGGTAAGTATGAGTTGGAAGCGTCAAATTTACAAGAATCATTTTAAAATTGGCACCCATTTCCGGTCCGGGGCACACCTCCTCCTGCTGTTTTACGGAGGGGTAATTTTTCTGGGGGGGCCCGCCTGCTGAAACATAAAAACGCTGGTGTCAACTAGCCTGAATCAGAGCTATACCATGGCCGCCGCCGCCATTTTGAACAGGTAACTGTCTCTATGGTAGGCCACCTGGGAGGAAGGAAGCATCTGAAATGTCTTCACTCCGGACGGCAAGGCTATCTTAAGACAGTTATTATTTTTCCCAGATGACAATAAATTAACTGCAGCAGCACATGTATTTGCATAGAGGGGGCGGAAACAAAGTGTTACTTCATTTAATTTCAGACTTGTTCACAATGCAGAGGTTTTGCCTTTCCCAAAGTTCTGAGAAACGAAGCATGTCCCAGCATCGAAGAGATACGTGGGTTTCTCCGATCCAGGACTTGGGCACTTGGGTGAGGTGACAGACGTGCTGAGCAGGAACCATTGTAGAAGGCCTGCGCAAACACCAGAGCATGCCAAGTCCTTTTGAGAAACAGCAGGTTTACAGTGACTTTTGCCCAAACAGCTTTAAATACCTTGTTGGCCGGCGAAAACCAACACAGCAAAGTCTCAGCGGCATTAAAAATGCAGTTTTAATTTCAACTTGTTTGCAGAAATCCTTCTCCTTATTTTGGAGGTTAAAACCATCAATTCTGTCTTTCAAGAAGGATAAACCAGGATCAAGGCATAGGGATTTTCAGGGGAAAGCGCGAACGCAGTCCCCCACTACCACAAATTATGCAGTCGAGTTTCCCGCATTTGGGGAAATGACCGCAGGGGTCAGCACAGCCGGAGTGCTTTGAATGGCCGAGCCTCGCCCTGGGAGAACCACCTTCATGATCATGGTGTCTCCCCTGCCAGGTAAGTATGAGTTGGAAGCGTAACTCTAGCACCCTCCGGTCCGGGGCACACCTCCTCCTGCTTACGGAGGGGCTTTCTGGGGGGGGCCCGCCTGCTGGCTGGTGTCAACTAGCCTGAATCAGAGCTATACCATGGCCGCCGCCGCCATTTTGAACAGGTAACTGTCTCTATGGTAGGCCACCTGGGAGGAAGGAAGCATCTGAAATGTCTTCACGGACGGCAAGGCTATCAGACAGTCTTCCCAGATGACACTGCAGCAGCACATGTATTTGCATAGAGGGGCGGAAACAAAGTGTTCAGACACAATGCAGATTCCCTTCTGAGAAACGAAGCATGCAGCATCGAAGAGATACGTGGGTTGGATCCAGGACCACAGGTGACAGACGTGCTGAACCATTGTAGAAGGCCTGCGCAAACACCAGAGCAAAAGAAACAGCAGGGTGAAAACAAAATACCTTGTTCGAAACACAGCAAAGTCTGCTGACGCTCCTTCTCCTTCTTTCATCAATTCTGTCTTTCAACCAGGAATAATCAGGGGAAAGCGCGAACGCAGTCCCCCACTACCACAAATTATGCAGTCGAGTTTCCCGCATTTGGGGAAATCGCAGGGGTCAGCACAGCCGGAGTGCAATGGCCGAGCCTCGCCCTGGGAGAACCACCTTCATGATCATGGTGTCTCCCCTGCCAGGTAAGTATGAGTTGGAAGCGTCACTCTAGCACCCTCCGGTCCGGGGCACACCTCCTCCTGCTTACGGAGGGGCTTTCTGGGGGGGGCCCGCCTGCTGGCTGGTGTCAACTAGCCTGAATCAGAGCTATACCATGGCCGCCGCCGCCATTTTGAACAGGTAACTGTCTCTATGGTAGGCCACCTGGGAGGAAGGAAGCATCTGAAATGTCTTCACGGACGGCAAGGCTATCAGACAGTCTTCCCAGATGACACTGCAGCAGCACATGTATTTGCATAGAGGGGCGGAAACAAAGTGTTCAGACACAATGCAGATTCCCTTCTGAGAAACGAAGCATGCAGCATCGAAGAGATACGTGGGTTGGATCCAGGACCACAGGTGACAGACGTGCTGAACCATTGTAGAAGGCCTGCGCAAACACCAGAGCAAAAGAAACAGCAGGGTGAAAACAAAATACCTTGTTCGAAACACAGCAAAGTCTGCTGACGCTCCTTCTCCTTCTTTCATCAATTCTGTCTTTCAACCAGGAATAATCAGGGGAAAGCGCGAACGCAGTCCCCCACTACCACAAATTATGCAGTCGAGTTTCCCGCATTTGGGGAAATCGCAGGGGTCAGCACAGCCGGAGTGCAATGGCCGAGCCTCGCCCTGGGAGAACCACCTTCATGATCATGGTGTCTCCCCTGCCAGGTAAGTATGAGTTGGAAGCGTCACTCTAGCACCCTCCGGTCCGGGGCACACCTCCTCCTGCTTACGGAGGGGCTTTCTGGGGGGGGCCCGCCTGCTGGCTGGTGTCAACTAGCCTGAATCAGAGCTATACCATGGCCGCCGCCGCCATTTTGAACAGGTAACTGTCTCTATGGTAGGCCACCTGGGAGGAAGGAAGCATCTGAAATGTCTTCACGGACGGCAAGGCTATCAGACAGTCTTCCCAGATGACACTGCAGCAGCACATGTATTTGCATAGAGGGGCGGAAACAAAGTGTTCAGACACAATGCAGATTCCCTTCTGAGAAACGAAGCATGCAGCATCGAAGAGATACGTGGGTTGGATCCAGGACCACAGGTGACAGACGTGCTGAACCATTGTAGAAGGCCTGCGCAAACACCAGAGCAAAAGAAACAGCAGGGTGAAAACAAAATACCTTGTTCGAAACACAGCAAAGTCTGCTGACGCTCCTTCTCCTTCTTTCATCAATTCTGTCTTTCAACCAGGAATAATCAGGGGAAAGCGCGAACGCAGTCCCCCACTACCACAAATTATGCAGTCGAGTTTCCCGCATTTGGGGAAATCGCAGGGGTCAGCACAGCCGGAGTGCAATGGCCGAGCCTCGCCCTGGGAGAACCACCTTCATGATCATGGTGTCTCCCCTGCCAGGTAAGTATGAGTTGGAAGCGTCACTCTAGCACCCTCCGGTCCGGGGCACACCTCCTCCTGCTTACGGAGGGGCTTTCTGGGGGGGGCCCGCCTGCTGGCTGGTGTCAACTAGCCTGAATCAGAGCTATACCATGGCCGCCGCCGCCATTTTGAACAGGTAACTGTCTCTATGGTAGGCCACCTGGGAGGAAGGAAGCATCTGAAATGTCTTCACGGACGGCAAGGCTATCAGACAGTCTTCCCAGATGACACTGCAGCAGCACATGTATTTGCATAGAGGGGCGGAAACAAAGTGTTCAGACACAATGCAGATTCCCTTCTGAGAAACGAAGCATGCAGCATCGAAGAGATACGTGGGTTGGATCCAGGACCACAGGTGACAGACGTGCTGAACCATTGTAGAAGGCCTGCGCAAACACCAGAGCAAAAGAAACAGCAGGGTGAAAACAAAATACCTTGTTCGAAACACAGCAAAGTCTGCTGACGCTCCTTCTCCTTCTTTCATCAATTCTGTCTTTCAACCAGGAATAATCAGGGGAAAGCGCGAACGCAGTCCCCCACTACCACAAATTATGCAGTCGAGTTTCCCGCATTTGGGGAAATCGCAGGGGTCAGCACAGCCGGAGTGCAATGGCCGAGCCTCGCCCTGGGAGAACCACCTTTTTTTTTTTTTTTTTTTTTTTTTTTGAAAAGCCTATGGCGTGTGAAACACACTCAAAAACTCCACCCGGTGCAGAAAAAATGTGCACACACATAAAGAGTGTTCACAAAAACGTGCAGACGGGTGCAACGTCAAGTGGTCCTTCTGTGCAGAAGGGACCCAAACCCTGATCCCCCGGGGCGTTAGGCTCCAGACGGGGACTGAGTTACTATGGTCCGAGCAACCGAAGCCGACTCGGACCCAACTTCCCTGGAGAGACTGCCGAAACAGAACCCTCCAAGTACTAGGTGGGACTCCCCCGAAGGGAGACCCCATGAGAGCAGGTGAACTAAGCCAAAAGGCCATGTCCACCCACTCCCAAAGACGTTCAGGCTGGCCCGAGGACCGGCACCCTACTAATCACACTGTGTACAAAACGTGCACAACAAAAAAAGACAAAAACGTGACAAACATAGGCAATAAATAAAATAAAGTGGGGGAAAGGGATAGTGAAGAGGAGAGTGAAAGAAGTGGTCATTGTGATCAACAATGACCAGGCCCTCCGGCCAGGAATAAAAAATTCCTCCGGTCCTGGCCAAAAGGCCCAGCCCAGGAGGCAGGTGCTAAAAAAAGCGTGTAGCTGGTGCAGTGACCGTGGTGTCGTTAAATCAAAGTGACCCTCACTCACAGTGATTCTCAGACACCCCTGGACTGCCACTCCAGGGGCACATGCACCATAGGCTTTTCTGTTCCAAATCTAACCCCCCGACCGGCCAGTGCAGCCCTCCACCCCTGCCAGAAAGAGAGCCCTTCCAGGTTTTCTTGGGAAGAAGCTGCCCCAGATCTAGCAGCCTCCACCAATACTAACCCAGCCTCCAGACTCCCTGTCAACCCAGCAGGATTTGCATGGTCCTACCCCGTCTTTCCATCAGGGCAGTTCCAGCTCCTCCTACCAGATCTCTGACAGGGACAGCACTTGCACCAGCCAGCCAGAAGGCCAGACTAGAACCCGGCAAAAAGACCAGACCAGGCGCAGCCACCCATCCTCACCAGAAGCACCCTTCCAGGTGGCTCAGACGCAACCATTGGCCGGCCCCCAGTATCTGTCGGGCAGCACGGCATAGTCCCTGCTGAAACCACCCTTCCAGGTGCAATGACGCTATTGGATTGCATCCACCCTCCACAAATAGGAGGTGCTTCAGCGCTCCTCTAGCAACTGACGAGAACGGATACCACACCTGATCTTAGCCAAAAGGCCGAGCAGTGGCAGGGATGACACCGCACGATCAGCTCAGCCGGAGTGCAATGGCCGAGCCTCGCCCTGGGAGAACCACCTTCATGATCATGGTGTCTCCCCTGCCAGGTAAGTATGAGTTGGAAGCGTCACTCTAGCACCCTCCGGTCCGGGGCACACCTCCTCCTGCTTACGGAGGGGCTTTCTGGGGGGGGCCCGCCTGCTGGCTGGTGTCAACTAGCCTGAATCAGAGCTATACCATGGCCGCCGCCGCCATTTTGAACAGGTAACTGTCTCTATGGTAGGCCACCTGGGAGGAAGGAAGCATCTGAAATGTCTTCACGGACGGCAAGGCTATCAGACAGTCTTCCCAGATGACACTGCAGCAGCACATGTATTTGCATAGAGGGGCGGAAACAAAGTGTTCAGACACAATGCAGATTCCCTTCTGAGAAACGAAGCATGCAGCATCGAAGAGATACGTGGGTTGGATCCAGGACCACAGGTGACAGACGTGCTGAACCATTGTAGAAGGCCTGCGCAAACACCAGAGCAAAAGAAACAGCAGGGTGAAAACAAAATACCTTGTTCGAAACACAGCAAAGTCTGCTGACGCTCCTTCTCCTTCTTTCATCAATTCTGTCTTTCAACCAGGAATAATCAGGGGAAAGCGCGAACGCAGTCCCCCACTACCACAAATTATGCAGTCGAGTTTCCCGCATTTGGGGAAATCGCAGGGGTCAGCACAGCCGGAGTGCAATGGCCGAGCCTCGCCCTGGGAGAACCACCTTCATGATCATGGTGTCTCCCCTGCCAGGTAAGTATGAGTTGGAAGCGTAACTCTAGCACCCTCCGGTCCGGGGCACACCTCCTCCTGCTTACGGAGGGGCTTTCTGGGGGGGCCCGCCTGCTGGCTGGTGTCAACTAGCCTGAATCAGAGCTATACCATGGCCGCCGCCGCCATTTTGAACAGGTAACTGTCTCTATGGTAGGCCACCTGGGAGGAAGGAAGCATCTGAAATGTCTTCACGGACGGCAAGGCTATCAGACAGTCTTCCCAGATGACACTGCAGCAGCACATGTATTTGCATAGAGGGGCGGAAACAAAGTGTTCAGACACAATGCAGATTCCCTTCTGAGAAACGAAGCATGCAGCATCGAAGAGATACGTGGGTTGGATCCAGGACCACAGGTGACAGACGTGCTGAACCATTGTAGAAGGCCTGCGCAAACACCAGAGCAAAAGAAACAGCAGGGTGAAAACAAAATACCTTGTTCGAAACACAGCAAAGTCTGCTGACGCTCCTTCTCCTTCTTTCATCAATTCTGTCTTTCAACCAGGAATAATCAGGGGAAAGCGCGAACGCAGTCCCCCACTACCACAAATTATGCAGTCGAGTTTCCCGCATTTGGGGAAATCGCAGGGGTCAGCACAGCCGGAGTGCAATGGCCGAGCCTCGCCCTGGGAGAACCACCTTCATGATCATGGGTGTCCCCTGCCAGGTAAGTATGAGTTGGAAGCGTCACTCTAGCACCCTCCGGTCCGGGGCACACCTCCTCCTGCTTACGGAGGGGCTTTCTTGGGGGGGCCCGCCTGCTGGCTGGTGTCAACTAGCCTGAATCAGAGCTATACCATGGCCGCCGCCGCCATTTTGAACAGGTAACTGTCTCTATGGTAGGCCACCTGGGAGGAAGGAAGCATCTGAAATGTCTTCACGGACGGCAAGGCTATCAGACAGTCTTCCCAGATGACACTGCAGCAGCACATGTATTTGCATAGAGGGGCGGAAACAAAGTGTTCAGACACAATGCAGATTCCCTTCTGAGAAACGAAGCATGCAGCATCGAAGAGATACGTGGGTTGGATCCAGGACCACAGGTGACAGACGTGCTGAACCATTGTAGAAGGCCTGCGCAAACACCAGAGCAAAAGAAACAGCAGGGTGAAAACAAAATACCTTGTTCGAAACACAGCAAAGTCTGCTGACGCTCCTTCTCCTTCTTTCATCAATTCTGTCTTTCAACCAGGAATAATCAGGGGAAAGCGCGAACGCAGTCCCCCACTACCACAAATTATGCAGTCGAGTTTCCCGCATTTGGGGAAATCGCAGGGGTCAGCACAGCCGGAGTGCAATGGCCGAGCCTCGCCCTGGGAGAACCACCTTCATGATCATGGTGTCTCCCCTGCCAGGTAAGTATGAGTTGGAAGCGTCACTCTAGCACCCTCCGGTCCGGGGCACACCTCCTCCTGCTTACGGAGGGGCTTTCTGGGGGGGGGCCCGCCTGCTGGCTGGTGTCAACTAGCCTGAATCAGAGCTATACCATGGCCGCCGCCGCCATTTTGAACAGGTAACTGTCTCTATGGTAGGCCACCTGGGAGGAAGGAAGCATCTGAAATGTCTTCTTCACGGACGGCAAGGCTATCAGACAGTCTTCCCAGATGACACTGCAGCAGCACATGTATTTGCATAGAGGGGCGGAAACAAAGTGTTCAGACACAATGCAGATTCCCTTCTGAGAAACGAAGCATGCAGCATCGAAGAGATACGTGGGTTGGATCCAGGACCACAGGTGACAGACGTGCTGAACCATTGTAGAAGGCCTGCGCAAACACCAGAGCAAAAGAAACAGCAGGGTGAAAACAAAATACCTTGTTCGAAACACAGCAAAGTCTGCTGACGCTCCTTCTCCTTCTTTCATCAATTCTGTCTTTCAACCAGGAATAATCAGGGGAAAGCGCGAACGCAGTCCCCCACTACCACAAATTATGCAGTCGAGTTTCCCGCATTTGGGGAAATCGCAGGGGTCAGCACAGCCGGAGTGCAATGGCCGAGCCTCGCCCTGGGAGAACCACCTTCATGATCATGGTGTCTCCCCTGCCAGGTAAGTATGAGTTGGAAGCGTCACTCTAGCACCCTCCGGTCCGGGGCACACCTCCTCCTGCTTACGGAGGGGCTTTCTGGGGGGGGCCCGCCTGCTGGCTGGTGTCAACTAGCCTGAATCAGAGCTATACCATGGCCGCCGCCGCCATTTTGAACAGGTAACTGTCTCTATGGTAGGCCACCTGGGAGGAAGGAAGCATCTGAAATGTCTTCACGGACGGCAAGGCTATCAGACAGTCTTCCCAGATGACACTGCAGCAGCACATGTATTTGCATAGAGGGGCGGAAACAAAGTGTTCAGACACAATGCAGATTCCCTTCTGAGAAACGAAGCATGCAGCATCGAAGAGATACGTGGGTTGGATCCAGGACCACAGGTGACAGACGTGCTGAACCATTGTAGAAGGCCTGCGCAAACACCAGAGCAAAAGAAACAGCAGGGTGAAAACAAAATACCTTGTTCGAAACACAGCAAAGTCTGCTGACGCTCCTTCTCCTTCTTTCATCAATTCTGTCTTTCAACCAGGAATAATCAGGGGAAAGCGCGAACGCAGTCCCCCACTACCACAAAATTATGCAGTCGAGTTTCCCGCATTTGGGGAAATCGCAGGGGTCAGCACAGCCGGAGTGCAATGGCCGAGCCTCGCCCTGGGAGAACCACCTTTATTTTTTTTATTTTTTTTTTTTTTTTTTTTTTTTTTTGAAAAGCCTATGGCGTGTGAAACACACTCAAAAACTCCACCGGTGCAGAAAAAATGTGCACACACATAAAGAGTGTTCACAAAAACGTGCAGACGGGTGCAACGTCAAGTGGTCCTTCTGTGCAGAAGGGACCCAAACCCTGATCCCCCGGGGCGTTAGGCTCCAGACGGGGACTGAGTTACTATGGTCCCGAGCACCGACCGAAGCCGACTCGGACCCAACTTCCCTGGAGAGACTGCCGAAACAGAACCCTCCAAGTACTAGGTGGGACTCCCCCGAAGGGAGACCCCATGAGAGCAGGTGAACTAAGCCAAAAGCCCATGTCCACCCACTCCCAAGACGTTCAGGGTCTGGCCCGAGGACCGGCACCCTACTAATCACACTGTGTGTACAAAACGTGCACAACAAAAAAAGACAAAAAGGTGACAAACATAGGCTAATAAATAAAATAAAGTGGGAAAGGGATAGTGAAGAGGAGAGTGAAGAAGTGGTCATTGTGATCAACAATGACCAGTCCTCCGGCCAGGAATAAAAAATTCCTCCGGTCCTGCCAAAAGCCCACCCACAGGAGGCAGGTGCTAAAAAAGCGTGTAGCTGGTGCAGTGACCGTGTGTCATTAATCAAAGTGACCCTCACTCACAGTGATTCTCAGACACCCCTGGACTGCCACTCCAGGGCACATGCACCATAGGCTTTTCTGTTCCAAATCTAACCCCCCGACCGGCCAGGTCAGCCCTCCACCCCTGCCAGAAAGAGAGCCCTTCCAGGTTTCTTGGAAGAAGCTGCCCCCAACTAGCAGCCTCCACCAATACTAAGCCCTTCCAGACTCCCTGTCAACCCAGCAGGATTTGCATGGTCCTACCCGTCTTTCCATCAGGGCAGTTCCAGCTCCTCCTACCAATCTCTGACAGGACAGCACTTGCACCAGCCAGCCAGAAGCCAAACTAGAACCCGCCAAAAAGACTCAGACCAGAACCCGGCAAAAAGACCAGCACCATGCGCAGCCACCCATCCTCACCAGAAGCACCCTTCCAGGTGGCTCAGACGCAACCATTGGCCGGCCCCCAGTATCTGTCGGGCAGCACGGCATAGTCCCTGCTGAAACCACCCTTCCAGGTGCAATGACGCTATTGGATTGCATCCACCCTCCACAAATAGGAGGTGCTTCAGCGCTCCTCTAGCAACTGACGAGAATGGATACCACACCTGATCTTAGCCAAAAGGCCGAGCAATGGCAGGGATGACACCACGATCAGCACAGCCGGAGTGCAATGGCCGAGCCTCGCCCTGGGAGAACCACCTTCATGATCATGGTGTCTCCCCTGCCAGGTAAGTATGAGTTGGAAGCGTCACTCTAGCACCCTCCGGTCCGGGGCACACCTCCTCCTGCTTACGGAGGGGCTTTCTGGGGGGGGCCCGCCTGCTGGCTGGTGTCAACTAGCCTGAATCAGAGCTATACCATGGCCGCCGCCGCCATTTTGAACAGGTAACTGTCTCTATGGTAGGCCACCTGGGAGGAAGGAAGCATCTGAAATGTCTTCACGGACGGCAAGGCTATCAGACAGTCTTCCCAGATGACACTGCAGCAGCACATGTATTTGCATAGAGGGGCGGAAACAAAGTGTTCAGACACAATGCAGATTCCCTTCTGAGAAACGAAGCATGCAGCATCGAAGAGATACGTGGGTTGGATCCAGGACCACAGGTGACAGACGTGCTGAACCATTGTAGAAGGCCTGCGCAAACACCAGAGCAAAAGAAACAGCAGGGTGAAAACAAAATACCTTGTTCGAAACACAGCAAAGTCTGCTGACGCTCCTTCTCCTTCTTTCATCAATTCTGTCTTTCAACCAGGAATAATCAGGGGAAAGCGCGAACGCAGTCCCCCACTACCACAAATTATGCAGTCGAGTTTCCCGCATTTGGGGAAATCGCAGGGGTCAGCACAGCCGGAGTGCAATGGCCGAGCCTCGCCCTGGGAGAACCACCTTCATGATCATGGTGTCTCCCCTGCCAGGTAAGTATGAGTTGGAAGCGTCACTCTAGCACCCTCCGGTCCGGGGCACACCTCCTCCTGCTTACGGAGGGGCTTTCTGGGGGGGGCCCGCCTGCTGGCTGGTGTCAACTAGCCTGAATCAGAGCTATACCATGGCCGCCGCCGCCATTTTGAACAGGTAACTGTCTCTATGGTAGGCCACCTGGGAGGAAGGAAGCATCTGAAATGTCTTCACGGACGGCAAGGCTATCAGACAGTCTTCCCAGATGACACTGCAGCAGCACATGTATTTGCATAGAGGGGCGGAAACAAAGTGTTCAGACACAATGCAGATTCCCTTCTGAGAAACGAAGCATGCAGCATCGAAGAGATACGTGGGTTGGATCCAGGACCACAGGTGACAGACGTGCTGAACCATTGTAGAAGGCCTGCGCAAACACCAGAGCAAAAGAAACAGCAGGGTGAAAACAAAATACCTTGTTCGAAACACAGCAAAGTCTGCTGACGCTCCTTCTCCTTCTTTCATCAATTCTGTCTTTCAACCAGGAATAATCAGGGGAAAGCGCGAACGCAGTCCCCCACTACCACAAATTATGCAGTCGAGTTTCCCGCATTTTGGGGAAATCGCAGGGGTCAGCACAGCCGGAGTGCAATGGCCGAGCCTCGCCCTGGGAGAACCACCTTCATGATCATGGTGTCTCCCCTGCCAGGTAAGTATGAGTTGGAAGCGTCACTCTAGCACCCTCCGGTCCGGGGCACACCTCCTCCTGCTTACGGAGGGGCTTTCTGGGGGGGGCCCGCCTGCTGGCTGGTGTCAACTAGCCTGAATCAGAGCTATACCATGGCCGCCGCCGCCGCCATTTTGAACAGGTAACTGTCTCTATGGTAGGCCACCTGGGAGGAAGGAAGCATCTGAAATGTCTTCACGGACGGCAAGGCTATCAGACAGTCTTCCCAGATGACACTGCAGCAGCACATGTATTTGCATAGAGGGGCGGAAACAAAGTGTTCAGACACAATGCAGATTCCCTTCTGAGAAACGAAGCATGCAGCATCGAAGAGATACGTGGGTTGGATCCAGGACCACAGGTGACAGACGTGCTGAACCATTGTAGAAGGCCTGCGCAAACACCAGAGCAAAAGAAACAGCAGGGTGAAAACAAAATACCTTGTTCGAAACACAGCAAAGTCTGCTGACGCTCCTTCTCCTTCTTTCATCAATTCTGTCTTTCAACCAGGAATAATCAGGGGAAAGCGCGAACGCAGTCCCCCACTACCACAAATTATGCAGTCGAGTTTCCCGCATTTGGGGAAATCGCAGGGGTCAGCACAGCCGGAGTGCAATGGCCGAGCCTCGCCCTGGGAGAACCACCTTCATGATCATGGTGTCTCCCCTGCCAGGTAAGTATGAGTTGGAAGCGTCACTCTAGCACCCTCCGGTCCGGGGCACACCTCCTCCTGCTTACGGAGGGGCTTTCTGGGGGGGCCCGCCTGCTGGCTGGTGTCAACTAGCCTGAATCAGAGCTATACCATGGCCGCCGCCGCCATTTTGAACAGGTAACTGTCTCTATGGTAGGCCACCTGGGAGGAAGGAAGCATCTGAAATGTCTTCACGGACGGCAAGGCTATCAGACAGTCTTCCCAGATGACACTGCAGCAGCACATGTATTTGCATAGAGGGGCGGAAACAAAGTGTTCAGACACAATGCAGATTCCCTTCTGAGAAACGAAGCATGCAGCATCGAAGAGATACGTGGGTTGGATCCAGGACCACAGGTGACAGACGTGCTGAACCATTGTAGAAGGCCTGCGCAAACACCAGAGCAAAAGAAACAGCAGGGTGAAAACAAAATACCTTGTTCGAAACACAGCAAAGTCTGCTGACGCTCCTTCTCCTTCTTTCATCAATTCTCTGTCTTTCAACCAGGAATAATCAGGGGAAAGCGCGAACGCAGTCCCCCACTACCACAAATTATGCAGTCGAGTTTCCCGCATTTGGGGAAATCGCAGGGGTCAGCACAGCCGGAGTGCAATGGCCGAGCCTCGCCCTGGGAGAACCACCTTCATGATCATGGTGTCTCCCCTGCCAGGTAAGTATGAGTTGGAAGCGTAACTCTAGCACCCTCCGGTCCGGGGCACACCTCCTCCTGCTTACGGAGGGGCTTTCTGGGGGGGCCCGCCTGCTGGCTGGTGTCAACTAGCCTGAATCAGAGCTATACCATGGCCGCCGCCGCCATTTTGAACAGGTAACTGTCTCTATGGTAGGCCACCTGGGAGGAAGGAAGCATCTGAAATGTCTTCACGGACGGCAAGGCTATCAGACAGTCTTCCCAGATGACACTGCAGCAGCACATGTATTTGCATAGAGGGGCGGAAACAAAGTGTTCAGACACAATGCAGATTCCCTTCTGAGAAACGAAGCATGCAGCATCGAAGAGATACGTGGGTTGGATCCAGGACCACAGGTGACAGACGTGCTGAACCATTGTAGAAGGCCTGCGCAAACACCAGAGCAAAAGAAACAGCAGGGTGAAAACAAAATACCTTGTTCGAAACACAGCAAAGTCTGCTGACGCTCCTTCTCCTTCTTTCATCAATTCTGTCTTTCAACCAGGAATAATCAGGGGAAAGCGCGAACGCAGTCCCCCCACTACCACAAATTATGCAGTCGAGTTTCCCGCATTTGGGGAAATCGCAGGGGTCAGCACAGCCGGAGTGCAATGGCCGAGCCTCGCCCTGGGAGAACCACCTTCATGATCATGGTGTCTCCCCTGCCAGGTAAGTATGAGTTTGGAAGCGTCACTCTAGCACCCTCCGGTCCGGGGCACACCTCCTCCTGCTTACGGAGGGGCTTTCTGGGGGGGGCCCGCCTGCTGGCTGGTGTCAACTAGCCTGAATCAGAGCTATACCATGGCCCGCCGCCGCCATTTTGAACAGGTAACTGTCTCTATGGTAGGCCACCTGGGAGGAAGGAAGCATCTGAAATGTCTTCACGGACGGCAAGGCTATCAGACAGTCTTCCCAGATGACACTGCAGCAGCACATGTATTTGCATAGAGGGGCGGAAACAAAGTGTTCAGACACAATGCAGATTCCCTTCTGAGAAACGAAGCATGCAGCATCGAAGAGATACGTGGGTTGGATCCAGGACCACAGGTGACAGACGTGCTGAACCATTGTAGAAGGCCTGCGCAAACACCAGAGCAAAAGAAACAGCAGGGTGAAAACAAAATACCTTGTTCGAAACACAGCAAAGTCTGCTGACGCTCCTTCTCCTTCTTTCATCAATTCTGTCTTTCAACCAGGAATAATCAGGGGAAAGCGCGAACGCAGTCCCCCACTACCACAAATTATGCAGTCGAGTTTCCCGCATTTGGGGAAATCGCAGGGGTCAGCACAGCCGGAGTGCAATGGCCGAGCCTCGCCCTGGGAGAACCACCTTCATTTTTTTTTTTTTTGTCTTTTTTTTTTGAAAAGTATGCTGTGAAACACACTCTAAAACTCCACCCGGTGCGGGAAAAAAGTGCACACACATAAAGAGTGTTCACAAAAACGTGCAGACGGGTGCAACGTCAAGTGGTCCTTCTGTGCATAAGGGCCCAAACCCTGATCCCCCGGGGCTTTTGGCTCAGAACTGGGACTGATGTTACTATGTCCGAGACAATCCGAAGCCGACTCGGACCCAACTTCCCTGGAGAACGCCGAAACAGAACCTCCAAGTACTAGGTGGGACTGCCCCCGTAAGGAGACCCCATGAGAGCAGGTGAACTAAGCCAAAAGGCCATGTCCGACCCACTCCCAAGACGTTCAGCGGCTGGCCCGAGGACCTGCACCCTACTAATCACACTGTGTACAAAACGTGCACAACAAAAAAAGACAAAAAGGTGACAAACATAGCTAATAAATAAAATAAAGTGGGGGGAAAGGGATAGTGAAGAAGGAGAGTGAAAAAGTGGTCATTGTGATGAACAATGACCAGGCCCCCGGCCAGGAATAAAAAATTCCTCCGGTCCTGGCCAAAAGCCCAGCCCAGGAGGCAGGTGCTAAAAAAGCGTGTAGCTGGTGCAGTGACCGTGGTGTCATTAAATCAAAGTGACCCACACTCACAGTGATTCTCAGACACCCCTTGACTGCCACTCCAGGGGCACATGCACCATAGCTTTTCTGTTCCAAACTAAACCCCCCGACCGGCCCATGCAGCCCTCCTGCCCTCCACCCCTGCCAGAAAGAGAGCCCTTCCAGGTTTTCTTGGGAAGAAGCTGCCCCCATCTAGCAGCCTCCACCAATACTAGCCCTTCCAGACTCCCTGTCAACCCCGCAGGATTTGCATGGTCCTACCCGTCTTTCCATCAGGGCAGTTCAGCTCCTCCTACCAGATCTCTGACAGGGACAGCACTTGCACCAGCCAGCAGAAAGGCCAGACTAGAACCCGGGCAAAAAGACCAGACCAGGCGCAGCCACCCATCCTCACCAGAAAGCACCCTTCCAGTGGTCAGACGCAACCATTGGCCGGCCCCCAGTATCTGTCGGGCAGCACCCGGCGTAGTCCCTGCTGAAACCACCCTTCCAGGTGCAATGACGCTATTAGATTGCATCCACCCTCCACAAATAGGAGGTGCTTCAGCGCTCCTCTAGCAACTGATGAGAACGGATACCACACCTGATCTTAGCCAAAAGGCCGAGCAGTGGCAGGGATGACACCACGATCAGCTCAGCCGGAGTGCAATGGCCGAGGCCTCGCCCTGGGAGAACCCACCTTCATGATCATGGTGTCTCCCCTGCCAGGTAAGTATGAGTTGGAAGCGTCACTCTAGCACCCTCCGGTCCGGGGCAACACCTCCTCCTGCTTACGGAGGGGCTTTCTGGGGGGGCCCGCCTGCTGGCTGGTGTCAACTAGCCTGAATCAGAGCTATACCATGGCCGCCGCCGGCCATTTTGAACAGGTAACTGTCTCTATGGTAGGCCACCTGGGAGGAAGGAAGCATCTGAAATGTCTTCACGGACGGCAAGGCTATCAGACAGTCTTCCCAGATGACACTGCAGCAGCACATGTATTGCATAGAGGGGCGGAAACAAAGTGTTCAGACACAATGCAGATTCCCTTCTGAGAAACGAAGCATGCAGCATCGAAGAGATACGTGGGTTGGATCCAGGACCACAGGTGACAGACGTGCTGAACCATTGTAGAAGGCCTGCGCAAACACCAGAGCAAAAGAAACAGCAGGGTGAAAACAAAATACCTTGTTCGAAACACAGCAAAGTCTGCTGACGCTCCTTCTCCTTCTTTCATCAATTCTGTCTTTCAACCAGGAATAATCAGGGAAAGCGCGAACGCAGTCCCCCACTACCACAAATTATGCAGTCGAGTTTCCCGCATTTGGGGAAATCGCAGGGTCAGCACAGCCGGAGTGCAATGGCCGAGCCTCGCCCTGGGAGAACCACCTTCATGATCATGGTGTCTCCCCTGCCAGGTAAGTATGAGTTGGAAGCGTAACTCTAGCACCCTCCGGTCCGGGGCACACCTCCTCCTGCTTACGGAGGGGCTTTCTGGGGGGGGCCCGCCTGCTGGCTGGTGTCAACTAGCCTGAATCAGAGCTATACCATGGCCGCCGCCGCCATTTTGAACAGGTAACTGTCTCTATGGTAGGCCACCTGGGAGGAAGGAAGCATCTGAAATGTCTTCACGGACGGCAAGTCAGCTATCAGACAGTCTTCCCAGATGACACTGCAGCAGCACATGTATTTGCATAGAGGGGCGGAAACAAAGTGTTCAGACACAATGCAGATTCCCTTCTGAGAAACGAAGCATGCAGCATCGAAGAGATACGTGGGTTGGATCCAGGACCACAGGTGACAGACGTGCTGAACCATTGTAGAAGGCCTGCGCAAACACCAGAGCAAAAGAAACAGCAGGGTGAAAACAAAATACCTTGTTCGAAACACAGCAAAGTCTGCTGACGCTCCTTCTCCTTCTTTCATCAATTCTGTCTTTCAACCAGGAATAATCAGGGGAAAGCGCGAACGCAGTCCCCCACTACCACAAATTATGCAGTCGAGTTTCCCGCATTTGGGGAAATCGCAGGGGTCAGCACAGCCGGAGTGCAATGGCCGAGCCTCGCCCTGGGAGAACCACCTTCATGATCATGGTGTCTCCCCTGCCAGGTAAGTATGAGTTGGAAGCGTCACTCTAGCACCCTCCGGTCCGGGGGGGCACACCTCCTCCTGCTTACGGAGGGGCTTTCTGGGGGGGGCCCGCCTGCTGGCTGGTGTCAACTAGCCTGAATCAGAGCTATACCATGGCCGCCGCCGCCATTTTGAACAGGTAACTGTCTCTATGGTAGGCCACCTGGGAGGAAGGAAGCATCTGAAATGTCTTCACGGACGGCAAGGCTATCAGACAGTCTTCCCAGATGACACTGCAGCAGCACATGTATTTGCATAGAGGGGCGGAAACAAAGTGTTCAGACACAATGCAGATTCCCTTCTGAGAAACGAAGCATGCAGCATCGAAGAGATACGTGGGTTGGATCCAGGACCACAGGTGACAGACGTGCTGAACCATTGTAGAAGGCCTGCGCAAACACCAGAGCAAAAGAAACAGCAGGGTGAAAACAAAATACCTTGTTCGAAACACAGCAAAGTCTGCTGACGCTCCTTCTCCTTCTTTCATCAATTCTGTCTTTCAACCAGGAATAATCAGGGGAAAGCGCGAACGCAGTCCCCCCACTACCACAAATTATGCAGTCGAGTTTCCCGCATTTGGGGAAATCGCAGGGGTCAGCACAGCCGGAGTGCAATGGCCGAGCCTCGCCCTGGGAGAACCACCTTCATTTTCATTTTTCATTTTTTAAAAACTTTATTGATTCAAAATAAAATATACAGATTCACATTTTAACTTTTCAAAATGTCAAAACAATCAACAAAAAAATATATCAATGCATTAGATTAATTAAACAGACGGTTCATATCATGCAGTAAAAGTCAAATTTACAAGAATCATTTTAAAATTGCAACCCATTTCTCCTGACACCACAACTTACTGCTGTTTGTAGAGTATTTTTCATCTAGTGAAACATATAAACGCATTGTATGAAAACTCCAAGCTAAACATTCATTTACAGTAACCTCATTGGAATTAAAGATGATTTTATTCCTCACTCCCCACAGAGCTTCTTTAAGACTGTTTATTATTTTCCACAAAACAATAAATTTAGTCTGTGGTATATTGTCCACTTTGCCGTAAAGAATTAAGTCAAAGGTTACTTCTTTAATTCCTGCAACTTGTTCTAACAGAGGTTTTGCCTTTCTCCAAAGATCCTTGGCATAAAAGCAGTCCCACAGAAGGTGCTTAACTGTTTCTTCCGCTCTACAAGCGGACCTTGGGCACTTGGGTGATGCTGTGACAGCTCTCTTGTGCTGGAATGCCTTTGTAGGTAGACACTCGTGCACAGAGGCCCATGCCAAGTCCTTTTGAGTATTAAGGAGCTGTTTACAGTGAACTTTTGCCCAAACAGCTTTAACTTCATTTTCTGGCAGGCGACCAACGGGAATGAAAGTCTCAGCGGCATTAAAATGCAGTTTTAATTTCAACTTGTTGCAGATATCCTCTCGGGCTGTATTTTGGAGGTTAAAACCATAGATGGTGGTTTGCAAGATGGCATAGAACCACGGAGGATCAAGGCAGTAGGGGATTTTCAGGGATAAACTATGCCAACCGAGTCTCCGAAAGGCAAATCCTGTTGCATATTGTAGAAAAAATGACCACAGTGTGTCTGTGTTATGCGTTTGAAGGCATAAAATCAAGTATTTGGTATATACAAAGCGTTTTAAGTCAGGCATACCTTTCCCACCTTTTTCTGGGGGTTTTGTCATGTATTTCCTTTTTAGCCTCTCCATTTTAGCACCCCAAACAAAAAGGAAACACGTTCTGACAATTTGAGGTAGGTGCATATCTGTTGGAGGAAAAGTCAGAGCTGTATACAGCAAAATAGGTAACAGGACCATTTTAAGTAGTAAAATCCGCCCTTCAATGGTTAACTGTCGCATCTTCCAGCCTATGACCTTTCTATTTATCCTTTGCATAACCAAATTCCAGGACTCCTCTCCATCATTTTCAGGGGTAAAAATTGTGCCCAAGATTTTAATAGACTCATTTTTTTTAATTGGGCAATCCAGTGAGGGCTTCCATGTTCCCAGTTCCAACATGTTGCTCTTATTCAAATTTAATTTAAGTCCAGATGCGGCACAGAAATATTCCGTTCTCTTAATTGTCCTCTGTACGGATGTAGTGTCAGTACACAACATGGCAAGGTCATCCATGTAACCAACGATCTTGACTTGTAGCCCTCCACTCCCTGGCACATGGACTCCTCTGATCACCTTGTCCCTTCTGATGGAGCATAAAAGGGGCTCAATGGCACAAACAAAAAGCAATGGTGACAAAGGACATCCCTGCTTGACACCACACTTTAGGCCAAAGTCTTCTGTCAGGAATCCATTGACTGAAACCTGGCTGGTACAGTTGTCATATAAGGACATTAAAGAGGACAAAAAACCCTCCGGAATGCCCATTTTGTTCAAAACTTCAAAAAGGTACACATGAGCGACGCGGTCAAAAGCCTTTTCAAAGTCCAATGACAGAATTGCTAAAGGTTGTTTACGTTCAGCAGTATACCAAATGCAATCCCTTATTAGGTTGGTGGTATGGTGTATTCTGCGCCCAGGGATACCGCACACTTGGTTGCTGTGAATAATTTTCTCTATCACCCCTTTCAACCTGTTTGCCAGGATTTTGGCGAAGATTTTGTAATCCATATTAAGTAGAGTGATAGGTCTCCAGTTCTTTAATTGGCGTTTGTCGCCCTCTTTTGGCAGCAGTGTAATGACACCTTTTCTCCAAGAGTGTGGCAGTTGTTTGTATAAAAAACATTTGCTGAAAACAATCAACAAGTCTCTTTTTAAAATATCCCAGAACTGCAAATAAAATTCAATGGGTAAGCCATCCAGGCCAGGTATTTTATTTTTCTGGAAACTTTTAATGGTGTTTAAAAGTTCTTTTTCGGTTAAGGGTTTATTTAGGGATTCTGCATCCTCCCTGTTTAGGACCATAGTGATGTCTTTGAGGGAGTCCTTCAGGAAATCACTGTCAGTGCGTTTAGTATCATATAGGGATTGGTAAAAATGATAAACTTTTCTCATTATACCACTCTTAGATTTTTCTCCTTCCATATCTGTGATGATGTCCTTTGAAATGTGAGTTTTCCTGAAGAAATATTTGGTGCATTTTTCATTTTCCTCTACATGCTTTATGCGACTCTTAAAGATTACTTCTTTTGCTTTCTCCTCCAGGCATTTTTTAATTCTCTCAAGTGTTGTAGAAATAGTATCAGCTACATCACAGCCTATTTCTTTGAGTTTATATAGCGTTTGTAGCTGGGTATTTAGGTTGTTAAAAAAATCCCTTCTTTCTTTGGCCATGCGAACCCCTAATTTAATGAAGAAACGTTTAATTCTGCCTTTTACTATATCCCACCATGTCAGAATGTCACTAGCATGCAACTTTTCTGTCTGCCACTTTTTAAACAGTTCACTGAAATCCTTATACACTGTATCCTCTTGGAGTAGGGAGGTGTTTAATTTCCAAAAGCCTCTACCCACCTTTTGCTCTGCTGGGCTTGAGACCTTGAAAGTCACTACCTTGTGGTCTGAAATAACATTTTCTTTATGAACACAAGATAACGGCATTAAACATTTAGCTGCGTATATGAAGTCAATTCTTGAGCCAGCATCTCTACCCTGCCATGTAACCCTCTCAGTTAAGGGTATGTTATTGTTAAGGGACATGAAGACATCTCTAAACTGGAAGTCAGATATCATCCCCTTTAAAAGAGTAGCGGATCTATCAGACGTTTTAGCTCCTGAACCATATCTATCCGCATCATTCACAGTACAATTAAAATCACCTGCTACAAGCGTTGGTTTAAATTTTGCCATAAAAAGGTTCAAATTTTCAAACAGTTCAATACGCTCCTTTTTATCTGCAGATGCATATACATTGAGAAGGTCCCACTTAATGCCATCAATAGAAACAGACACAAATAGAACTCTTCCTGGCACAAGTTCTTGTATCTGATGTATTTTTGCAGGCCCTTTAAAAAGAATAGCAACTCCAGCACTTTTATTCTCATTGGAGCCTGACCACACAGAAGGGCCATGAGTCCAGTCTTTTGCAAAGGTGTCATAATTTTGCATGTGTGGTATAGTGCATTCTTGCAGGAAAAGGACACTCACATTAAAAGTCGCCAGCAGGTTAAACACAGTTATGCGTCTTAGCTGGCTTTTAACTGAACGCACATTAAAAGATAAACCTTCTAGAACAGCCATTGTGACATACAGTAGTGATTCCTAAAACAGACTTACTCAGAAATCCATAGTACCTCCTGAAGGCTCCATTCCCATCACTTGAGATAATTGGAAGACTAAATCAGTGTTCAAGAAAACCTGTTTAGGAGATGCTAGGCCGGTTGAATTGATATGATTCTCATTAGGTAACAATAGATCTTCCGCAGACATTGCATCCGCTGTGATGGGGCTGGACTCCATTTCCTCTGAATCCTTGCTGGTAGATGATTTTACAATATCTGCCCATGACTTCCTTTCGGCTTGTGTATCCATACTTTCTCCAGTTGGTGATCCTGTGCGTAGTTTTTTGGCTTTTTTTCCAGCTTTTCCTGCATCTTCATTCCCTCCAGAGGACTTGGCTTGCTTCCCTTCTCTGGATCTTCCTTGTTGTCTTGTCACATATTTTAAACGTTGATCCTTCCCCTTTGCTGCTTCCAGGGAAACATCCTCCTTTTTCTCCAAGACAGAGTTTTCCTTCTCCATCACAGAAACCTGATATGATGCTGAAGTTTCTGCTATGACAGTTTCTTTTGCTCCAGAAATGACAGGCATTAAGTCAGCTGCAGTACCTGTTAAGTGGACAGCAGGTGGCGCTGAAGCAGCAGCTGGATTTTCCCTCTCAAACAAGTTTACCTCAAACAAGTTTACCTCAGATGAATTCTCCTCAGATGAATTCTCCTCAGAAGTTTTTACCTCATGTGATATCACCTCAGAATCAGCTGCAGCAGCCTGCTTTGTCTTCTCTGTCTTGTTACGATGAGGACAGTTTGAATAAATATGTCCAGGGCGAAGACAAAAATTACATCTTTTAACTCCAGGGCATGTCAGAGTCTCATGTTCAAAAGAGTCACAATTCCTGCATCTATGCCTTTCTTTGCATAAGTCAGCGGTGTGGCCATACACATGACATATGCGACAGAAACTGGCCATTCCATCAAAAAATAAATCGCCATTATGCTTTCCAATGCTAAAGCGGGCTGGCGGGAGAGTGTCTTTTTTAAATGAAACAAGATATTTCCTTTTTCCAGTCCACAATCCAAACTGATTAGTAATTTTATGTAGAAAAATTACCTTGTCACAGTACATGGAAAGCCAGCTGGTGATGTCTTCCTGGGGTAAATTGGGATTGTACATTTTCACCACAAGCGCTTGTAGAGTTTCTTCCTCATAATGTGGAGTCACCTTGACACAGTCCAATAAGCTATGGTTGACATGCTGCTGCAATTTCTTCACAAAATCCAGGCAGGTTTTCTTATTAATAAAGGTGACATCATAGACTCCTCTTACATGGTAATCCTGTAGAGCCAGAATCTTATCCGGTGTTAACTGGAACAGTCCAAACAGCAAATCCTTGACAATATATGGCAGACCTTTGTCTTGTCTTTTCTCAGCTTCAAATTCCAGTCTGACTGAATTATTTATCCGCGCATAAGCCGGTATTTTAGCGTTTTTGGCCGCCGCCATAGCAGTGTACTTCCCTCCTCTCCTCAGCAGAAATGGTGGGCTGAGGTGAATTCAGCAGCAGCTCAGGCGAGCACACCCAGCAACTTCTCCTCAGAAAAGTCAGCACAGCCGGAGTGCAATGGCCGAGC
The DNA here is from genome assembly GCA_029574335.1 of Rana kukunoris. Classification (NCBI taxonomy): domain Eukaryota; kingdom Metazoa; phylum Chordata; class Amphibia; order Anura; family Ranidae; genus Rana; species Rana kukunoris. Next base: position 33,062 of record JAJQKJ010002877.1, on the reverse strand, counting down.
CTCGCCCTGGGAGAACCACCTTCATGATCATGGTGTCTCCCCTGCCAGGTAAGTATGAGTTGGAAGCGTCACTCTAGCACCCTCCGGTCCGGGGCACACCTCCTCCTGCTTACGGAGGGGCTTTCTGGGGGGGGCCCGCCTGCTGGCTGGTGTCAACTAGCCTGAATCAGAGCTATACCATGGCCGCCGCCGCCATTTTGAACAGGTAACTGTCTCTATGGTAGGCCACCTGGGAGGAAGGAAGCATCTGAAATGTCTTCACGGACGGCAAGGCTATCAGACAGTCTTCCCAGATGACACTGCAGCAGCACATGTATTTGCATAGAGGGGCGGAAACAAAGTGTTCAGACACAATGCAGATTCCCTTCTGAGAAACGAAGCATGCAGCATCGAAGAGATACGTGGGTTGGATCCAGGACCACAGGTGACAGACGTGCTGAACCATTGTAGAAGGCCTGCGCAAACACCAGAGCAAAAGAAACAGCAGGGTGAAAACAAAATACCTTGTTCGAAACACAGCAAAGTCTGCTGACGCTCCTTCTCCTTCTTTCATCAATTCTGTCTTTCAACCAGGAATAATCAGGGGAAAGCGCGAACGCAGTCCCCCACTACCACAAATTATGCAGTCGAGTTTCCCGCATTTGGGGAAATCGCAGGGGTCAGCACAGCCGGAGTGCAATGGCCGAGCCTCGCCCTGGGAGAACCACCTTCATGATCATGGTGTCTCCCCTGCCAGGTAAGTATGAGTTGGAAGCGTCACTCTAGCACCCTCCGGTCCGGGGCACACCTCCTCCTGCTTACGGAGGGGCTTTCTGGGGGGGGCCCGCCTGCTGGCTGGTGTCAACTAGCCTGAATCAGAGCTATACCATGGCCGCCGCCGCCATTTTGAACAGGTAACTGTCTCTATGGTAGGCCACCTGGGAGGAAGGAAGCATCTGAAATGTCTTCACGGACGGCAAGGCTATCAGACAGTCTTCCCAGATGACACTGCAGCAGCACATGTATTTGCATAGAGGGGCGGAAACAAAGTGTTCAGACACAATGCAGATTCCCTTCTGAGAAACGAAGCATGCAGCATCGAAGAGATACGTGGGTTGGATCCAGGACCACAGGTGACAGACGTGCTGAACCATTGTAGAAGGCCTGCGCAAACACCAGAGCAAAAGAAACAGCAGGGTGAAAACAAAATACCTTGTTCGAAACACAGCAAAGTCTGCTGACGCTCCTTCTCCTTCTTTCATCAATTCTGTCTTTCAACCAGGAATAATCAGGGGAAAGCGCGAACGCAGTCCCCCACTACCACAAATTATGCAGTCGAGTTTCCCGCATTTGGGGAAATCGCAGGGGTCAGCACAGCCGGAGTGCAATGGCCGAGCCTCGCCCTGGGAGAACCACCTTCATGATCATGGTGTCTCCCCTGCCAGGTAAGTATGAGTTGGAAGCGTCACTCTAGCACCCTCCGGTCCGGGGCACACCTCCTCCTGCTTACGGAGGGGCTTTCTGGGGGGGGCCCGCCTGCTGGCTGGTGTCAACTAGCCTGAATCAGAGCTATACCATGGCCGCCGCCGCCATTTTGAACAGGTAACTGTCTCTATGGTAGGCCACCTGGGAGGAAGGAAGCATCTGAAATGTCTTCACGGACGGCAAGGCTATCAGACAGTCTTCCCAGATGACACTGCAGCAGCACATGTATTTGCATAGAGGGGCGGAAACAAAGTGTTCAGACACAATGCAGATTCCCTTCTGAGAAACGAAGCATGCAGCATCGAAGAGATACGTGGGTTGGATCCAGGACCACAGGTGACAGACGTGCTGAACCATTGTAGAAGGCCTGCGCAAACACCAGAGCAAAAGAAACAGCAGGGTGAAAACAAAATACCTTGTTCGAAACACAGCAAAGTCTGCTGACGCTCCTTCTCCTTCTTTCATCAATTCTGTCTTTCAACCAGGAATAATCAGGGGAAAGCGCGAACGCAGTCCCCCACTACCACAAATTATGCAGTCGAGTTTCCCGCATTTGGGGAAATCGCAGGGGTCAGCACAGCCGGAGTGCAATGGCCGAGCCTCGCCCTGGGAGAACCACCTTCATGATCATGGTGTCTCCCCTGCCAGGTAAGTATGAGTTGGAAGCGTCACTCTAGCACCCTCCGGTCCGGGGCACACCTCCTCCTGCTTACGGAGGGGCTTTCTGGGGGGGGCCCGCCTGCTGGCTGGTGTCAACTAGCCTGAATCAGAGCTATACCATGGCCGCCGCCGCCATTTTGAACAGGTAACTGTCTCTATGGTAGGCCACCTGGGAGGAAGGAAGCATCTGAAATGTCTTCACGGACGGCAAGGCTATCAGACAGTCTTCCCAGATGACACTGCAGCAGCACATGTATTTGCATAGAGGGGCGGAAACAAAGTGTTCAGACACAATGCAGATTCCCTTCTGAGAAACGAAGCATGCAGCATCGAAGAGATACGTGGGTTGGATCCAGGACCACAGGTGACAGACGTGCTGAACCATTGTAGAAGGCCTGCGCAAACACCAGAGCAAAAGAAACAGCAGGGTGAAAACAAAATACCTTGTTCGAAACACAGCAAAGTCTGCTGACGCTCCTTCTCCTTCTTTCATCAATTCTGTCTTTCAACCAGGAATAATCAGGGGAAAGCGCGAACGCAGTCCCCCACTACCACAAATTATGCAGTCGAGTTTCCCGCATTTGGGGAAATCGCAGGGGTCAGCACAGCCGGAGTGCAATGGCCGAGCCTCGCCCTGGGAGAACCACCTTCATGATCATGGTGTCTCCCCTGCCAGGTAAGTATGAGTTGGAAGCGTCACTCTAGCACCCTCCGGTCCGGGGCACACCTCCTCCTGCTTACGGAGGGGCTTTCTGGGGGGGGCCCGCCTGCTGGCTGGTGTCAACTAGCCTGAATCAGAGCTATACCATGGCCGCCGCCGCCATTTTGAACAGGTAACTGTCTCTATGGTAGGCCACCTGGGAGGAAGGAAGCATCTGAAATGTCTTCACGGACGGCAAGGCTATCAGACAGTCTTCCCAGATGACACTGCAGCAGCACATGTATTTGCATAGAGGGGCGGAAACAAAGTGTTCAGACACAATGCAGATTCCCTTCTGAGAAACGAAGCATGCAGCATCGAAGAGATACGTGGGTTGGATCCAGGACCACAGGTGACAGACGTGCTGAACCATTGTAGAAGGCCTGCGCAAACACCAGAGCAAAAGAAACAGCAGGGTGAAAACAAAATACCTTGTTCGAAACACAGCAAAGTCTGCTGACGCTCCTTCTCCTTCTTTCATCAATTCTGTCTTTCAACCAGGAATAATCAGGGGAAAGCGCGAACGCAGTCCCCCACTACCACAAATTATGCAGTCGAGTTTCCCGCATTTGGGGAAATCGCAGGGGTCAGCACAGCCGGAGTGCAATGGCCGAGCCTCGCCCTGGGAGAACCACCTTCATGATCATGGTGTCTCCCCTGCCAGGTAAGTATGAGTTGGAAGCGTCACTCTAGCACCCTCCGGTCCGGGGCACACCTCCTCCTGCTTACGGAGGGGCTTTCTGGGGGGGGCCCGCCTGCTGGCTGGTGTCAACTAGCCTGAATCAGAGCTATACCATGGCCGCCGCCGCCATTTTGAACAGGTAACTGTCTCTATGGTAGGCCACCTGGGAGGAAGGAAGCATCTGAAATGTCTTCACGGACGGCAAGGCTATCAGACAGTCTTCCCAGATGACACTGCAGCAGCACATGTATTTGCATAGAGGGGCGGAAACAAAGTGTTCAGACACAATGCAGATTCCCTTCTGAGAAACGAAGCATGCAGCATCGAAGAGATACGTGGGTTGGATCCAGGACCACAGGTGACAGACGTGCTGAACCATTGTAGAAGGCCTGCGCAAACACCAGAGCAAAAGAAACAGCAGGGTGAAAACAAAATACCTTGTTCGAAACACAGCAAAGTCTGCTGACGCTCCTTCTCCTTCTTTCATCAATTCTGTCTTTCAACCAGGAATAATCAGGGGAAAGCGCGAACGCAGTCCCCCACTACCACAAATTATGCAGTCGAGTTTCCCGCATTTGGGGAAATCGCAGGGGTCAGCACAGCCGGAGTGCAATGGCCGAGCCTCGCCCTGGGAGAACCACCTTCATGATCATGGTGTCTCCCCTGCCAGGTAAGTATGAGTTGGAAGCGTCACTCTAGCACCCTCCGGTCCGGGGCACACCTCCTCCTGCTTACGGAGGGGCTTTCTGGGGGGGGCCCGCCTGCTGGCTGGTGTCAACTAGCCTGAATCAGAGCTATACCATGGCCGCCGCCGCCATTTTGAACAGGTAACTGTCTCTATGGTAGGCCACCTGGGAGGAAGGAAGCATCTGAAATGTCTTCACGGACGGCAAGGCTATCAGACAGTCTTCCCAGATGACACTGCAGCAGCACATGTATTTGCATAGAGGGGCGGAAACAAAGTGTTCAGACACAATGCAGATTCCCTTCTGAGAAACGAAGCATGCAGCATCGAAGAGATACGTGGGTTGGATCCAGGACCACAGGTGACAGACGTGCTGAACCATTGTAGAAGGCCTGCGCAAACACCAGAGCAAAAGAAACAGCAGGGTGAAAACAAAATACCTTGTTCGAAACACAGCAAAGTCTGCTGACGCTCCTTCTCCTTCTTTCATCAATTCTGTCTTTCAACCAGGAATAATCAGGGGAAAGCGCGAACGCAGTCCCCCACTACCACAAATTATGCAGTCGAGTTTCCCGCATTTGGGGAAATCGCAGGGGTCAGCACAGCCGGAGTGCAATGGCCGAGCCTCGCCCTGGGAGAACCACCTTCATGATCATGGTGTCTCCCCTGCCAGGTAAGTATGAGTTGGAAGCGTCACTCTAGCACCCTCCGGTCCGGGGCACACCTCCTCCTGCTTACGGAGGGGCTTTCTGGGGGGGGCCCGCCTGCTGGCTGGTGTCAACTAGCCTGAATCAGAGCTATACCATGGCCGCCGCCGCCATTTTGAACAGGTAACTGTCTCTATGGTAGGCCACCTGGGAGGAAGGAAGCATCTGAAATGTCTTCACGGACGGCAAGGCTATCAGACAGTCTTCCCAGATGACACTGCAGCAGCACATGTATTTGCATAGAGGGGCGGAAACAAAGTGTTCAGACACAATGCAGATTCCCTTCTGAGAAACGAAGCATGCAGCATCGAAGAGATACGTGGGTTGGATCCAGGACCACAGGTGACAGACGTGCTGAACCATTGTAGAAGGCCTGCGCAAACACCAGAGCAAAAGAAACAGCAGGGTGAAAACAAAATACCTTGTTCGAAACACAGCAAAGTCTGCTGACGCTCCTTCTCCTTCTTTCATCAATTCTGTCTTTCAACCAGGAATAATCAGGGGAAAGCGCGAACGCAGTCCCCCACTACCACAAATTATGCAGTCGAGTTTCCCGCATTTGGGGAAATCGCAGGGGTCAGCACAGCCGGAGTGCAATGGCCGAGCCTCGCCCTGGGAGAACCACCTTCATGATCATGGTGTCTCCCCTGCCAGGTAAGTATGAGTTGGAAGCGTCACTCTAGCACCCTCCGGTCCGGGGCACACCTCCTCCTGCTTACGGAGGGGCTTTCTGGGGGGGGCCCGCCTGCTGGCTGGTGTCAACTAGCCTGAATCAGAGCTATACCATGGCCGCCGCCGCCATTTTGAACAGGTAACTGTCTCTATGGTAGGCCACCTGGGAGGAAGGAAGCATCTGAAATGTCTTCACGGACGGCAAGGCTATCAGACAGTCTTCCCAGATGACACTGCAGCAGCACATGTATTTGCATAGAGGGGCGGAAACAAAGTGTTCAGACACAATGCAGATTCCCTTCTGAGAAACGAAGCATGCAGCATCGAAGAGATACGTGGGTTGGATCCAGGACCACAGGTGACAGACGTGCTGAACCATTGTAGAAGGCCTGCGCAAACACCAGAGCAAAAGAAACAGCAGGGTGAAAACAAAATACCTTGTTCGAAACACAGCAAAGTCTGCTGACGCTCCTTCTCCTTCTTTCATCAATTCTGTCTTTCAACCAGGAATAATCAGGGGAAAGCGCGAACGCAGTCCCCCACTACCACAAATTATGCAGTCGAGTTTCCCGCATTTGGGGAAATCGCAGGGGTCAGCACAGCCGGAGTGCAATGGCCGAGCCTCGCCCTGGGAGAACCACCTTCATGATCATGGTGTCTCCCCTGCCAGGTAAGTATGAGTTGGAAGCGTCACTCTAGCACCCTCCGGTCCGGGGCACACCTCCTCCTGCTTACGGAGGGGCTTTCTGGGGGGGGCCCGCCTGCTGGCTGGTGTCAACTAGCCTGAATCAGAGCTATACCATGGCCGCCGCCGCCATTTTGAACAGGTAACTGTCTCTATGGTAGGCCACCTGGGAGGAAGGAAGCATCTGAAATGTCTTCACGGACGGCAAGGCTATCAGACAGTCTTCCCAGATGACACTGCAGCAGCACATGTATTTGCATAGAGGGGCGGAAACAAAGTGTTCAGACACAATGCAGATTCCCTTCTGAGAAACGAAGCATGCAGCATCGAAGAGATACGTGGGTTGGATCCAGGACCACAGGTGACAGACGTGCTGAACCATTGTAGAAGGCCTGCGCAAACACCAGAGCAAAAGAAACAGCAGGGTGAAAACAAAATACCTTGTTCGAAACACAGCAAAGTCTGCTGACGCTCCTTCTCCTTCTTTCATCAATTCTGTCTTTCAACCAGGAATAATCAGGGGAAAGCGCGAACGCAGTCCCCCACTACCACAAATTATGCAGTCGAGTTTCCCGCATTTGGGGAAATCGCAGGGGTCAGCACAGCCGGAGTGCAATGGCCGAGCCTCGCCCTGGGAGAACCACCTTCCTTCATGATACATGGTGTCAAAACTCCAACCAATGCCAGACGGTCAAGTCATGCAGTTGGAAGCGTCACTCTATTGCACCCTCGGTCCGGGGACACCACCTCCTGCTGTACGGAGGGGCTTTCTGGGGGGGGCCCGCCTGCTGGCTAGTGAAACATATCAACGCATTGTAGCCTGAAAACTCCAAGCTAAACATTCATTTACAGTAACCATTGGAATTAAAGATGATTTTATTCCTCACTCCCCACAGAGCTTCTTTAAGACTGTTTATTATTTTCCACAAAACAATAAATTTAGTCTGTGGTATATTGTCCACTTTGCCGTAAAGAATTAAGTCAAAGGTTACTTCTTTAATTCCTGCAACTTGTTCTAACAGAGGTTTTGCCTTTCTCCAAAGAGGCATAAAAGCAGTCCCACAGAAGGTGAAACTGTTTCTTCCGCTCTCAAGCGGACCTTGGGCACTTGGGTGAGGCTATCAGACAGCTCTCTTGTGCTGGAATGCCTTTGTAGATAGACACTCGTGCACAGAGGCCCATGCCAAGTCCTTTTGAGTATTAAGGAGCTGTTTACAGTGAACTTTTGCCCAAACAGCTTTAACTTCATTTTCTGGCAGGCGACCAACGGGAATGAAAGTCTCAGCGGCATTAAAATGCAGTTTTACATTTCAACTTGTTGCAGATATCCTCTCGGGCTGTATTTTGGAGGAAACCATAGATGGTGGTTTGCAAGATGGCATAGAACCACGGAGGATCAAGGCAGTAGGGGATTTTCAGGGATAAACTATGCCAACCGAGTCTCCGAAAGGCAAATCCTGTTGCATATTGTAGAAAAAATGACCACAGTGTGTCTGTGTTATGCGTTTGAAGGCATAAAATCAAGTATTTGGTATATACAAAGCGTTTTAAGTCAGGCATACCTTTCCCACCTTTTTCTGGGGGTTTTGTCATGTATTTCCTTTTTAGCCTCTCCATTTTAGCACCCCAAACAAAAAGGAAACACGTTCTGACAATTTGAGGTAGGTGCATATCTGTTGGAGGAAAAGTCAGAGCTGTATACAGCAAAATAGGTAACAGGACCATTTTAAGTAGTAAAATCCGCCCTTCAATGGTTAACTGTCGCATCTTCCAGCCTATGACCTTTCTATTTATCCTTTGCATAACCAAATTCCAGGACTCCTCTCCATCATTTTCAGGGGTAAAAATTGTGCCCAAGATTTTAATAGACTCATTTTTTTTAATTGGGCAATCCAGTGAGGGCTTCCATGTTCCCAGTTCCAACATGTTGCTCTTATTCAAATTTAATTTAAGTCCAGATGCGGCACAGAAATATTCCGTTCTCTTAATTGTCCTCTGTACGGATGTAGTGTCAGTACACAACATGGCAAGGTCATCCATGTAACCAACGATCTTGACTTGTAGCCCTCCACTCCCTGGCACATGGACTCCTCTGATCACCTTGTCCCTTCTGATGGAGCATAAAAGGGGCTCAATGGCACAAACAAAAAGCAATGGTGACAAAGGACATCCCTGCTTGACACCACACTTTAGGCCAAAGTCTTCTGTCAGGAATCCATTGACTGAAACCTGGCTGGTACAGTTGTCATATAAGGACATTAAAGAGGACAAAAAACCCTCCGGAATGCCCATTTTGTTCAAAACTTCAAAAAGGTACACATGAGCGACGCGGTCAAAAGCCTTTTCAAAGTCCAATGACAGAATTGCTAAAGGTTGTTTACGTTCAGCAGTATACCAAATGCAATCCCTTATTAGGTTGGTGGTATGGTGTATTCTGCGCCCAGGGATACCGCACACTTGGTTGCTGTGAATAATTTTCTCTATCACCCCTTTCAACCTGTTTGCCAGGATTTTGGCGAAGATTTTGTAATCCATATTAAGTAGAGTGATAGGTCTCCAGTTCTTTAATTGGCGTTTGTCGCCCTCTTTTGGCAGCAGTGTAATGACACCTTTTCTCCAAGAGTGTGGCAGTTGTTTGTATAAAAAACATTTGCTGAAAACAATCAACAAGTCTCTTTTTAAAATATCCCAGAACTGCAAATAAAATTCAATGGGTAAGCCATCCAGGCCAGGTATTTTATTTTTCTGGAAACTTTTAATGGTGTTTAAAAGTTCTTTTTCGGTTAAGGGTTTATTTAGGGATTCTGCATCCTCCCTGTTTAGGACCATAGTGATGTCTTTGAGGGAGTCCTTCAGGAAATCACTGTCAGTGCGTTTGGTATCATATAGGGATTGGTAAAAATGATAAACTTTTCTCATTATACCACTCTTAGATTTTTCTCCTTCCATATCTGTGATGATGTCCTTTGAAATGTGAGTTTTCCTGAAGAAATATTTGGTGCATTTTTCATTTTCCTCTACATGCTTTATGCGACTCTTAAAGATTACTTCTTTTGCTTTCTCCTCCAGGCATTTTTTAATTCTCTCAAGTGTTGTAGAAATAGTATCAGCTACATCACAGCCTATTTCTTTGAGTTTATATAGCGTTTGTAGCTGGGTATTTAGGTTGTTAAAAAAATCCCTTCTTTCTTTGGCCATGCGAACCCCTAATTTAATGAAGAAACGTTTAATTCTGCCTTTTACTATATCCCACCATGTCAGAATGTCACTAGCATGCAACTTTTCTGTCTGCCACTTTTTAAACAGTTCACTGAAATCCTTATACACTGTATCCTCTTGGAGTAGGGAGGTGTTTAATTTCCAAAAGCCTCTACCCACCTTTTGCTCTGCTGGGCTTGAGACCTTGAAAGTCACTACCTTGTGGTCTGAAATAACATTTTCTTTATGAACACAAGATAACGGCATTAAACATTTAGCTGCGTATATGAAGTCAATTCTTGAGCCAGCATCTCTACCCTGCCATGTAACCCTCTCAGTTAAGGGTATGTTATTGTTAAGGGACATGAAGACATCTCTAAACTGGAAGTCAGATATCATCCCCTTTAAAAGAGTAGCGGATCTATCAGACGTTTTAGCTCCTGAACCATATCTATCCGCATCATTCACAGTACAATTAAAATCACCTGCTACAAGCGTTGGTTTAAATTTTGCCATAAAAAGGTTCAAATTTTCAAACAGTTCAATACGCTCCTTTTTATCTGCAGATGCATATACATTGAGAAGGTCCCACTTAATGCCATCAATAGAAACAGACACAAATAGAACTCTTCCTGGCACAAGTTCTTGTATCTGATGTATTTTTGCAGGCCCTTTAAAAAGAATAGCAACTCCAGCACTTTTATTCTCATTGGAGCCTGACCACACAGAAGGGCCATGAGTCCAGTCTTTTGCAAAGGTGTCATAATTTTGCATGTGTGGTATAGTGCATTCTTGCAGGAAAAGGACACTCACATTAAAAGTCGCCAGCAGGTTAAACACAGTTATGCGTCTTAGCTGGCTTTTAACTGAACGCACATTAAAAGATAAACCTTCTAGAACAGCCATTGTGACATACAGTAGTGATTCCTAAAACAGACTTACTCAGAAATCCATAGTACCTCCTGAAGGCTCCATTCCCATCACTTGAGATAATTGGAAGACTAAATCAGTGTTCAAGAAAACCTGTTTAGGAGATGCTAGGCCGGTTGAATTGATATGATTCTCATTAGGTAACAATAGATCTTCCGCAGACATTGCATCCGCTGTGATGGGGCTGGACTCCATTTCCTCTGAATCCTTGCTGGGATGCAATATCTGCCCATGACTTCCTTTCGGCTTGTGTATCCATACCAGTTGGTGATCCTGTGCGCCAGCTTTTCCTGCATCTTCATTCCCTCCAGAGGACTTGTCTCTGGATGTTGTCTTGTCACATATTTTAAACTGGCTGCTTCCAGGGGAAACATCTGACAGAGTCTCCATCACAGAAACCGATGCTGAAGGCTATGACAGTTTCTTGCTCCAGAAATGACAGGAGTCAGCTGCAGTACCTGTTTGGACAGCAGGTGGCGCTGAAGCAGCAGCTGGAAAACAAGAACAAGTTTACCTCAGATGAATTCTCCTCAGATGAATTCTCCTCAGAAGTTTTTACCTCATGTGCAGAATCAGCTGCAGCATACGATGAGGACAGTTTGATGTCCAGGACAGGCATGACAGAGTCTCATGTTAGAAGACCAGGACATGACAGACTGGCCACCTAAAGCGTGGAAACAAAGATACCAGCACACAGCAAGCCAGCCTTCCCCTCCTTTCTCACCTTCAGAGCCCTGCTGAATGGAAACAATAGGGGTGAAAAACGGAACAGCAAAGACCACAGCAGACTGATATGCACCGCAGTTCTCCCAGCACTTGGGTCAGCACAGCCGGAGTGCAATGGCCGAGCCTCGCCCTGGGAGAACCACCTTCATGATCATGGTGTCTCCCCTGCCAGGTAAGTATGAGTTGGAAGCGTCACTCTAGCACCCTCCGGTCCGGGGCACACCTCCTCCTGCTTACGGAGGGGCTTTCTGGGGGGGGCCCGCCTGCTGGCTGGTGTCAACTAGCCTGAATCAGAGCTATACCATGGCCGCCGCCGCCATTTTGAACAGGTAACTGTCTCTATGGTAGGCCACCTGGGAGGAAGGAAGCATCTGAAATGTCTTCACGGACGGCAAGGCTATCAGACAGTCTTCCCAGATGACACTGCAGCAGCACATGTATTTGCATAGAGGGGCGGAAACAAAGTGTTCAGACACAATGCAGATTCCCTTCTGAGAAACGAAGCATGCAGCATCGAAGAGATACGTGGGTTGGATCCAGGACCACAGGTGACAGACGTGCTGAACCATTGTAGAAGGCCTGCGCAAACACCAGAGCAAAAGAAACAGCAGGGTGAAAACAAAATACCTTGTTCGAAACACAGCAAAGTCTGCTGACGCTCCTTCTCCTTCTTTCATCAATTCTGTCTTTCAACCAGGAATAATCAGGGGAAAGCGCGAACGCAGTCCCCCACTACCACAAATTATGCAGTCGAGTTTCCCGCATTTGGGGAAATCGCAGGGGTCAGCACAGCCGGAGTGCAATGGCCGAGCCTCGCCCTGGGAGAACCACCTTCATGATCATGGTGTCTCCCCTGCCAGGTAAGTATGAGTTGGAAGCGTCACTCTAGCACCCTCCGGTCCGGGGCACACCTCCTCCTGCTTACGGAGGGGCTTTCTGGGGGGGGCCCGCCTGCTGGCTGGTGTCAACTAGCCTGAATCAGAGCTATACCATGGCCGCCGCCGCCATTTTGAACAGGTAACTGTCTCTATGGTAGGCCACCTGGGAGGAAGGAAGCATCTGAAATGTCTTCACGGACGGCAAGGCTATCAGACAGTCTTCCCAGATGACACTGCAGCAGCACATGTATTTGCATAGAGGGGCGGAAACAAAGTGTTCAGACACAATGCAGATTCCCTTCTGAGAAACGAAGCATGCAGCATCGAAGAGATACGTGGGTTGGATCCAGGACCACAGGTGACAGACGTGCTGAACCATTGTAGAAGGCCTGCGCAAACACCAGAGCAAAAGAAACAGCAGGGTGAAAACAAAATACCTTGTTCGAAACACAGCAAAGTCTGCTGACGCTCCTTCTCCTTCTTTCATCAATTCTGTCTTTCAACCAGGAATAATCAGGGGAAAGCGCGAACGCAGTCCCCCACTACCACAAATTATGCAGTCGAGTTTCCCGCATTTGGGGAAATCGCAGGGGTCAGCACAGCCGGAGTGCAATGGCCGAGCCTCGCCCTGGGAGAACCACCTTCATGATCATGGTGTCTCCCCTGCCAGGTAAGTATGAGTTGGAAGCGTCACTCTAGCACCCTCCGGTCCGGGGCACACCTCCTCCTGCTTACGGAGGGGCTTTCTGGGGGGGGCCCGCCTGCTGGCTGGTGTCAACTAGCCTGAATCAGAGCTATACCATGGCCGCCGCCGCCATTTTGAACAGGTAACTGTCTCTATGGTAGGCCACCTGGGAGGAAGGAAGCATCTGAAATGTCTTCACGGACGGCAAGGCTATCAGACAGTCTTCCCAGATGACACTGCAGCAGCACATGTATTTGCATAGAGGGGCGGAAACAAAGTGTTCAGACACAATGCAGATTCCCTTCTGAGAAACGAAGCATGCAGCATCGAAGAGATACGTGGGTTGGATCCAGGACCACAGGTGACAGACGTGCTGAACCATTGTAGAAGGCCTGCGCAAACACCAGAGCAAAAGAAACAGCAGGGTGAAAACAAAATACCTTGTTCGAAACACAGCAAAGTCTGCTGACGCTCCTTCTCCTTCTTTCATCAATTCTGTCTTTCAACCAGGAATAATCAGGGGAAAGCGCGAACGCAGTCCCCCACTACCACAAATTATGCAGTCGAGTTTCCCGCATTTGGGGAAATCGCAGGGGTCAGCACAGCCGGAGTGCAATGGCCGAGCCTCGCCCTGGGAGAACCACCTTCATGATCATGGTGTCTCCCCTGCCAGGTAAGTATGAGTTGGAAGCGTCACTCTAGCACCCTCCGGTCCGGGGCACACCTCCTCCTGCTTACGGAGGGGCTTTCTGGGGGGGGCCCGCCTGCTGGCTGGTGTCAACTAGCCTGAATCAGAGCTATACCATGGCCGCCGCCGCCATTTTGAACAGGTAACTGTCTCTATGGTAGGCCACCTGGGAGGAAGGAAGCATCTGAAATGTCTTCACGGACGGCAAGGCTATCAGACAGTCTTCCCAGATGACACTGCAGCAGCACATGTATTTGCATAGAGGGGCGGAAACAAAGTGTTCAGACACAATGCAGATTCCCTTCTGAGAAACGAAGCATGCAGCATCGAAGAGATACGTGGGTTGGATCCAGGACCACAGGTGACAGACGTGCTGAACCATTGTAGAAGGCCTGCGCAAACACCAGAGCAAAAGAAACAGCAGGGTGAAAACAAAATACCTTGTTCGAAACACAGCAAAGTCTGCTGACGCTCCTTCTCCTTCTTTCATCAATTCTGTCTTTCAACCAGGAATAATCAGGGGAAAGCGCGAACGCAGTCCCCCACTACCACAAATTATGCAGTCGAGTTTCCCGCATTTGGGGAAATCGCAGGGGTCAGCACAGCCGGAGTGCAATGGCCGAGCCTCGCCCTGGGAGAACCACCTTCATGATCATGGTGTCTCCCCTGCCAGGTAAGTATGAGTTGGAAGCGTCACTCTAGCACCCTCCGGTCCGGGGCACACCTCCTCCTGCTTACGGAGGGGCTTTCTGGGGGGGGCCCGCCTGCTGGCTGGTGTCAACTAGCCTGAATCAGAGCTATACCATGGCCGCCGCCGCCATTTTGAACAGGTAACTGTCTCTATGGTAGGCCACCTGGGAGGAAGGAAGCATCTGAAATGTCTTCACGGACGGCAAGGCTATCAGACAGTCTTCCCAGATGACACTGCAGCAGCACATGTATTTGCATAGAGGGGCGGAAACAAAGTGTTCAGACACAATGCAGATTCCCTTCTGAGAAACGAAGCATGCAGCATCGAAGAGATACGTGGGTTGGATCCAGGACCACAGGTGACAGACGTGCTGAACCATTGTAGAAGGCCTGCGCAAACACCAGAGCAAAAGAAACAGCAGGGTGAAAACAAAATACCTTGTTCGAAACACAGCAAAGTCTGCTGACGCTCCTTCTCCTTCTTTCATCAATTCTGTCTTTCAACCAGGAATAATCAGGGGAAAGCGCGAACGCAGTCCCCCACTACCACAAATTATGCAGTCGAGTTTCCCGCATTTGGGGAAATCGCAGGGGTCAGCACAGCCGGAGTGCAATGGCCGAGCCTCGCCCTGGGAGAACCACCTTCATGATCATGGTGTCTCCCCTGCCAGGTAAGTATGAGTTGGAAGCGTCACTCTAGCACCCTCCGGTCCGGGGCACACCTCCTCCTGCTTACGGAGGGGCTTTCTGGGGGGGGCCCGCCTGCTGGCTGGTGTCAACTAGCCTGAATCAGAGCTATACCATGGCCGCCGCCGCCATTTTGAACAGGTAACTGTCTCTATGGTAGGCCACCTGGGAGGAAGGAAGCATCTGAAATGTCTTCACGGACGGCAAGGCTATCAGACAGTCTTCCCAGATGACACTGCAGCAGCACATGTATTTGCATAGAGGGGCGGAAACAAAGTGTTCAGACACAATGCAGATTCCCTTCTGAGAAACGAAGCATGCAGCATCGAAGAGATACGTGGGTTGGATCCAGGACCACAGGTGACAGACGTGCTGAACCATTGTAGAAGGCCTGCGCAAACACCAGAGCAAAAGAAACAGCAGGGTGAAAACAAAATACCTTGTTCGAAACACAGCAAAGTCTGCTGACGCTCCTTCTCCTTCTTTCATCAATTCTGTCTTTCAACCAGGAATAATCAGGGGAAAGCGCGAACGCAGTCCCCCACTACCACAAATTATGCAGTCGAGTTTCCCGCATTTGGGGAAATCGCAGGGGTCAGCACAGCCGGAGTGCAATGGCCGAGCCTCGCCCTGGGAGAACCACCTTTTTTTTTTTTTTTTTTTGAAAAGCCTATGGCGTGTGAAACACACTCAAAAACTCCACCCGGTGCAGAAAAAATGTGCACACACATAAAGAGTGTTCACAAAAACGTGCAGACGGGTGCAACGTCAAGTGGTCCTTCTGTGCAGAAGGGACCCAAACCCTGATCCCCCGGGGCGTTAGGCTCCAGACGGGGACTGAGTTACTATGGTCCGAGCAACCGAAGCCGACTCGGACCCAACTTCCCTGGAGAGACTGCCGAAACAGAACCCTCCAAGTACTAGGTGGGACTCCCCCGAAGGGAGACCCCATGAGAGCAGGTGAACTAAGCCAAAAGGCCATGTCCACCCACTCCCAAGACGTTCAGGGCTGGCCCGAGGACCGGCACCCTACTAATCACACTGTGTACAAAACGTGCACAACAAAAAAAGACAAAAAGGTGACAAACATAGGCTAATAAATAAAATAAAGTGGGGGAAAGGGATAGTGAAGAGGAGAGTGAAGAAGTGGTCATTGTGATGAACAATGACCAGGCCCTCCGGCCAGGAATAAAAAATTCCTCCGGTCCTGGCCAAAAGGCCCGGCCCAGGAGGCAGGTGCTAAAAAAAGCGTGTAGCTGGTGCAGTGACCGTGGTGTCATTAAATCAAAGTGACCCTCACTCACAGTGATTCTCAGACACCCCTGGACTGCCACTCCAGGGGCACATGCACCATAGGCTTTTCTGTTCCAAATCTAACCCCCCGACCGGCCAGTGCAGCCCTCCACCCCTGCCAGAAAGAGAGCCCTTCCAGGTTTTCTTGGGAAGAAGCTGCCCTCACCTAGCAGCCTCCACCAATACTAACCCTTCCAGACTCCCTGTCAACCCGGCAGGATTTGCATGGTCCTAGCCCCGTCTTTCCATCAGGGCAGTTCCAGCTCCTCCTACCAGATCTCTGACAGGGACAGCACTTGCACCAGCCAGCCAGAAGGCCAGACTAGAACCCGGCAAAAAGACCAGACCAGGCACAGCCACCCATCCTCACCAGAAGCACCCTTCCAGGTGGCTCAGACGCAACCATTGGCCGGCCCCCAGTATCTGTCGGGCAGCACGGCATAGTCCCTGCTGAAACCACCCTTCCAGGTGCAATGACGCTATTGGATTGCATCCACCCTCCACAAATAGGAGGTGCTTCAGCGCTCCTCTAGCAACTGACGAGAATGGATACCACACCTGATCTTAGCCAAAAGGCCGAGCATTTGGGGAAATGGCAGGGATGACACCACGATCAGCTCAGCCGGAGTGCAATGGCCGAGCCTCGCCCTGGGAGAACCACCTTCATGATCATGGTGTCTCCCCTGCCAGGTAAGTATGAGTTGGAAGCGTCACTCTAGCACCCTCCGGTCCGGGGCACACCTCCTCCTGCTTACGGAGGGGCTTTCTGGGGGGGGCCCGCCTGCTGGCTGGTGTCAACTAGCCTGAATCAGAGCTATACCATGGCCGCCGCCGCCATTTTGAACAGGTAACTGTCTCTATGGTAGGCCACCTGGGAGGAAGGAAGCATCTGAAATGTCTTCACGGACGGCAAGGCTATCAGACAGTCTTCCCAGATGACACTGCAGCAGCACATGTATTTGCATAGAGGGGCGGAAACAAAGTGTTCAGACACAATGCAGATTCCCTTCTGAGAAACGAAGCATGCAGCATCGAAGAGATACGTGGGTTGGATCCAGGACCACAGGTGACAGACGTGCTGAACCATTGTAGAAGGCCTGCGCAAACACCAGAGCAAAAGAAACAGCAGGGTGAAAACAAAATACCTTGTTCGAAACACAGCAAAGTCTGCTGACGCTCCTTCTCCTTCTTTCATCAATTCTGTCTTTCAACCAGGAATAATCAGGGGAAAGCGCGAACGCAGTCCCCCACTACCACAAATTATGCAGTCGAGTTTCCCGCATTTGGGGAAATCGCAGGGGTCAGCACAGCCGGAGTGCAATGGCCGAGCCTCGCCCTGGGAGAACCACCTTCATTTTTCATTTTTTAAAAACTTTATTGATTCAAATAAAATATACAGATTCACATTTTAACTTTTCAAAATGTCAAAACAATCAACAAAAATATATCAATGCATTAGATTAATTAAACAGACGGTTCATATCATGCAGTAAAAGTCAAATTTACAAGAATCATTTTAAAATTGCAACCCATTTCTCCTGACACCACAACTTACTGCTGTTTGTAGAGTATTTTTCATCTAGTGAAACATATAAACGCATTGTATGAAAACTCCAAGCTAAACATTCATTTACAGTAACCTCATTGGAATTAAAGATGATTTTATTCCTCACTCCCCACAGAGCTTCTTTAAGACTGTTTATTATTTTCCACAAAACAATAAATTTAGTCTGTGGTATATTGTCCACTTTGCCGTAAAGAATTAAGTCAAAGGTTACTTCTTTAATTCCTGCAACTTGTTCTAACAGAGGTTTTGCCTTTCTCCAAAGATCCTTGGCATAAAAGCAGTCCCACAGAAGGTGCTTAACTGTTTCTTCCGCTCTACAAGCGGACCTTGGGCACTTGGGTGATGCTGTGACAGCTCTCTTGTGCTGGAATGCCTTTGTAGGTAGACACTCGTGCACAGAGGCCCATGCCAAGTCCTTTTGAGTATTAAGGAGCTGTTTACAGTGAACTTTTGCCCAAACAGCTTTAACTTCATTTTCTGGCAGGCGACCAACGGGAATGAAAGTCTCAGCGGCATTAAAATGCAGTTTTAATTTCAACTTGTTGCAGATATCCTCTCGGGCTGTATTTTGGAGGTTAAAACCATAGATGGTGGTTTGCAAGATGGCATAGAACCACGGAGGATCAAGGCAGTAGGGGATTTTCAGGGATAAACTATGCCAACCGAGTCTCCGAAAGGCAAATCCTGTTGCATATTGTAGAAAAAATGACCACAGTGTGTCTGTGTTATGCGTTTGAAGGCATAAAATCAAGTATTTGGTATATACAAAGCGTTTTAAGTCAGGCATACCTTTCCCACCTTTTTCTGGGGGTTTTGTCATGTATTTCCTTTTTAGCCTCTCCATTTTAGCACCCCAAACAAAAAGGAAACACGTTCTGACAATTTGAGGTAGGTGCATATCTGTTGGAGGAAAAGTCAGAGCTGTATACAGCAAAATAGGTAACAGGACCATTTTAAGTAGTAAAATCCGCCCTTCAATGGTTAACTGTCGCATCTTCCAGCCTATGACCTTTCTATTTATCCTTTGCATAACCAAATTCCAGGACTCCTCTCCATCATTTTCAGGGGTAAAAATTGTGCCCAAGATTTTAATAGACTCATTTTTTTTAATTGGGCAATCCAGTGAGGGCTTCCATGTTCCCAGTTCCAACATGTTGCTCTTATTCAAATTTAATTTAAGTCCAGATGCGGCACAGAAATATTCCGTTCTCTTAATTGTCCTCTGTACGGATGTAGTGTCAGTACACAACATGGCAAGGTCATCCATGTAACCAACGATCTTGACTTGTAGCCCTCCACTCCCTGGCACATGGACTCCTCTGATCACCTTGTCCCTTCTGATGGAGCATAAAAGGGGCTCAATGGCACAAACAAAAAGCAATGGTGACAAAGGACATCCCTGCTTGACACCACACTTTAGGCCAAAGTCTTCTGTCAGGAATCCATTGACTGAAACCTGGCTGGTACAGTTGTCATATAAGGACATTAAAGAGGACAAAAAACCCTCCGGAATGCCCATTTTGTTCAAAACTTCAAAAAGGTACACATGAGCGACGCGGTCAAAAGCCTTTTCAAAGTCCAATGACAGAATTGCTAAAGGTTGTTTACGTTCAGCAGTATACCAAATGCAATCCCTTATTAGGTTGGTGGTATGGTGTATTCTGCGCCCAGGGATACCGCACACTTGGTTGCTGTGAATAATTTTCTCTATCACCCCTTTCAACCTGTTTGCCAGGATTTTGGCGAAGATTTTGTAATCCATATTAAGTAGAGTGATAGGTCTCCAGTTCTTTAATTGGCGTTTGTCGCCCTCTTTTGGCAGCAGTGTAATGACACCTTTTCTCCAAGAGTGTGGCAGTTGTTTGTATAAAAAACATTTGCTGAAAACAATCAACAAGTCTCTTTTTAAAATATCCCAGAACTGCAAATAAAATTCAATGGGTAAGCCATCCAGGCCAGGTATTTTATTTTTCTGGAAACTCTTAATGGTGTTTAAAAGTTCTTTTTCGGTTAAGGGTTTATTTAGGGATTCTGCATCCTCCCTGTTTAGGACCATAGTGATGTCTTTGAGGGAGTCCTTCAGGAAATCACTGTCAGTGCGTTTGGTATCATATAGGGATTGGTAAAAATGATAAACTTTTCTCATTATACCACTCTTAGATTTTTCTCCTTCCATATCTGTGATGATGTCCTTTGAAATGTGAGTTTTCCTGAAGAAATATTTGGTGCATTTTTCATTTTCCTCTACATGCTTTATGCGACTCTTAAAGATTACTTCTTTTGCTTTCTCCTCCAGGCATTTTTTAATTCTCTCAAGTGTTGTAGAAATAGTATCAGCTACATCACAGCCTATTTCTTTGAGTTTATATAGCGTTTGTAGCTGGGTATTTAGGTTGTTAAAAAAATCCCTTCTTTCTTTGGCCATGCGAACCCCTAATTTAATGAAGAAACGTTTAATTCTGCCTTTTACTATATCCCACCATGTCAGAATGTCACTAGCATGCAACTTTTCTGTCTGCCACTTTTTAAACAGTTCACTGAAATCTTATACACTGTATCCTCTTGGAGTAGGGAGGTGTTTAATTTCCAAAAGCCTCTACCCACCTTTTGCTCTGCTGGGCTTGAGACCTTGAAAGTCACTACCTTGTGGTCTGAAATAACATTTTCTTTATGAACACAAGATAACGGCATTAAACATTTAGCTGCGTATATGAAGTCAATTCTTGAGCCAGCATCTCTACCCTGCCATGTAACCCTCTCAGTTAAGGGTATGTTATTGTTAAGGGACATGAAGACATCTCTAAACTGGAAGTCAGATATCATCCCCTTTAAAAGAGTAGCGGATCTATCAGACGTTTTAGCTCCTGAACCATATCTATCCGCATCATTCACAGTACAATTAAAATCACCTGCTACAAGCGTTGGTTTAAATTTTGCCATAAAAAGGTTCAAATTTTCAAACAGTTCAATACGCTCCTTTTTATCTGCAGATGCATATACATTGAGAAGGTCCCACTTAATGCCATCAATAGAAACAGACACAAATAGAACTCTTCCTGGCACAAGTTCTTGTATCTGATGTATTTTTGCAGGCCCTTTAAAAAGAATAGCAACTCCAGCACTTTTATTCTCATTGGAGCCTGACCACACAGAAGGGCCATGAGTCCAGTCTTTTGCAAAGGTGTCATAATTTTGCATGTGTGGTATAGTGCATTCTTGCAGGAAAAGGACACTCACATTAAAAGTCGCCAGCAGGTTAAACACAGTTATGCGTCTTAGCTGGCTTTTAACTGAACGCACATTAAAAGATAAACCTTCTAGAACAGCCATTGTGACATACAGTAGTGATTCCTAAAACAGACTTACTCAGAAATCCATAGTACCTCCTGAAGGCTCCATTCCCATCACTTGAGATAATTGGAAGACTAAATCAGTGTTCAAGAAAACCTGTTTAGGAGATGCTAGGCCGGTTGAATTGATATGATTCTCATTAGGTAACAATAGATCTTCCGCAGACATTGCATCCGCTGTGATGGGGCTGGACTCCATTTCCTCTGAATCCTTGCTGGTAGATGATTTTACAATATCTGCCCATGACTTCCTTTCGGCTTGTGTATCCATACTTTCTCCAGTTGGTGATCCTGTGCGTAGTTTTTTGGCTTTTTTTCCAGCTTTTCCTGCATCTTCATTCCCTCCAGAGGACTTGGCTTGCTTCCCTTCTCTGGATCTTCCTTGTTGTCTTGTCACATATTTTAAACGTTGATCCTTCCCCTTTGCTGCTTCCAGGGAAACATCCTCCTTTTTCTCCAAGACAGAGTTTTCCTTCTCCATCACAGAAACCTGATATGATGCTGAAGTTTCTGCTATGACAGTTTCTTTTGCTCCAGAAATGACAGGCATTAAGTCAGCTGCAGTACCTGTTAAGTGGACAGCAGGTGGCGCTGAAGCAGCAGCTGGATTTTCCCTCTCAAACAAGTTTACCTCAAACAAGTTTACCTCAGATAAATTCTCCTCAGATGAATTCTCTTCAGAAGTTTTTACCTCATGTGATATCACCTCAGAATCAGCTGCAGCAGCCTGCTTTGTCTTCTCTGTCTTGTTACGATGAGGACAGTTTGAATAAATATGTCCAGGGCGAAGACAAAAATTACATCTTTTAACTCCAGGGCATGTCAGAGTCTCATGTTCAAAAGAGTCACAATTCCTGCATCTATGCCTTTCTTTGCATAAGTCAGCGGTGTGGCCATACACATGACATATGCGACAGAAACTGGCCATTCCATCAAAAAATAAATCGCCATTATGCTTTCCAATGCTAAAGCGGGCTGGCGGGAGAGTGTCTTTTTTAAATGAAACAAGATATTTCCTTTTTCCAGTCCACAATCCAAACTGATTAGTAATTTTATGTAGAAAAATTACCTTGTCACAGTACATGGAAAGCCAGCTGGTGATGTCTTCCTGGGGTAAATTGGGATTGTACATTTTCACCACAAGCGCTTGTAGAGTTTCTTCCTCATAATGTGGAGTCACCTTGACACAGTCCAATAAGCTATGGTTGACATGCTGCTGCAATTTCTTCACAAAATCCAGGCAGGTTTTCTTATTAATAAAGGTGACATCATAGACTCCTCTTACATGGTAATCCTGTAGAGCCAGAATCTTATCCGGTGTTAACTGGAACAGTCCAAACAGCAAATCCTTGACAATATATGGCAGACCTTTGTCTTGTCTTTTCTCAGCTTCAAATTCCAGTCTGACTGAATTATTTATCCGCGCATAAGCCGGTATTTTAGCGTTTTTGGCCGCCGCCATAGCAGTGTACTACTTCCTCCTCTCCTCAGCAGAATGGTGGGCTGAGGTGAAATCAGCAGCAGCTCAGGCGAGCACACCCAGCAACTTCTCCTCAGAAAAGTCAGCACAGCCGGAGTGCAATGGCCAGCCTCGCCCTGGGAGAACCACCTTCATGATCATGGTGTCTCCCTGCCAGGTAAGTATGAGTTGGAAGCGTCACTCTAGCACCCTCCGGTCCGGGGCACACCTCCTCCTGCTTACGGAGGGGCTTTCTGGGGGGGCCCGCCTGCTGGCTGGTGTCAACTAGCCTGAATCAGAGCTATACCATGGCCGCCGCCGCCATTTTGAACAGGTAACTGTCTCTATGGTAGGCCACCTGGGAGGAAGGAAGCATCTGAAATGTCTTCACGGACGGCAAGGCTATCAGACAGTCTTCCCAGATGACACTGCAGCAGCACATGTATTTGCATAGAGGGGCGGAAACAAAGTGTTCAGACACAATGCAGATTCCCTTCTGAGAAACGAAGCATGCAGCATCGAAGAGATACGTGGGTTGGATCCAGGACCACAGGTGACAGACGTGCTGAACCATTGTAGAGGCCGCCTGCGCAAACACCAGAGCAAAAGAAACAGCAGGGTGAAAACAAAATACCTTGTTCGAAACACAGCAAAGTCTGCTGACGCTCCTTCTCCTTCTTTCATCAATTCTGTCTTTCAACCAGGAATAATCAGGGGAAAGCGCGAACGCAGTCCCCCACTACCACAAATTATGCAGTCGAGTTTCCCGCATTTGGGGAAATCGCAGGGGTCAGCACAGCCGGAGTGCAATGGCCAAGCCTCGCCCTGGGAGAACCACCTTCATGATCATGGTGTCTCCCCTGCCAGGTAAGTATGAGTTGGAAGCGTCACTCTAGCACCCTCCGGTCCGGGGCACACCTCCTCCTGCTTACGGAGGGGCTTTCTGGGGGGGGCCCGCCTGCTGGCTGGTGTCAACTAGCCTGAATCAGAGCTATACCATGGCCGCCGCCGCCATTTTGAACAGGTAACTGTCTCTATGGTAGGCCACCTGGGAGGAAGGAAGCATCTGAAATGTCTTCACGGACGGCAAGGCTATCAGACAGTCTTCCCAGATGACACTGCAGCAGCACATGTATTTGCATAGAGGGGCGGAAACAAAGTGTTCAGACACAATGCAGATTCCCTTCTGAGAAACGAAGCATGCAGCATCGAAGAGATACGTGGGTTGGATCCAGGACCACAGGTGACAGACGTGCTGAACCATTGTAGAAGGGCCTGCGCAAACACCAGAGCAAAAGAAACAGCAGGGTGAAAACAAAATACCTTGTTCGAAACACAGCAAAGTCTGCTGACGCTCCTTCTCCTTCTTTCATCAATTCTGTCTTTCAACCAGGAATAATCAGGGGAAAGCGCGAACGCAGTCCCCCACTACCACAAATTATGCAGTCGAGTTTCCCGCATTTGGGGAAATCGCAGGGGTCAGCACAGCCGGAGTGCAATGGCCGAGCCTCGCCCTGGGAGAACCACCTTCATGATCATGGTGTCTCCCCTGCCAGGTAAGTATGAGTTGGAAGCGTCACTCTAGCACCCTCCGGTCCGGGGCACACCTCCTCCTGCTTACGGAGGGGCTTTCTGGGGGGGGCCCGCCTGCTGGCTGGTGTCAACTAGCCTGAATCAGAGCTATACCATGGCCGCCGCCGCCATTTTGAACAGGTAACTGTCTCTATGGTAGGCCACCTGGGAGGAAGGAAGCATCTGAAATGTCTTCACGGACGGCAAGGCTATCAGACAGTCTTCCCAGATGACACTGCAGCAGCACATGTATTTGCATAGAGGGGCGGAAACAAAGTGTTCAGACACAATGCAGATTCCCTTCTGAGAAACGAAGCATGCAGCATCGAAGAGATACGTGGGTTGGATCCAGGACCACAGGTGACAGACGTGCTGAACCATTGTAGAAGGCCTGCGCAAACACCAGAGCAAAAGAAACAGCAGGGTGAAAACAAAATACCTTGTTCGAAACACAGCAAAGTCTGCTGACGCTCCTTCTCCTTCTTTCATCAATTCTGTCTTTCAACCAGGAATAATCAGGGGAAAGCGCGAACGCAGTCCCCACTACCACAAATTATGCAGTCGAGTTTCCCGCATTTGGGGAAATCGCAGGGGTCAGCACAGCCGGAGTGCAATGGCCGAGCCTCGCCCTGGGAGAACCACCTTCATGATCATGGTGTCTCCCCTGCCAGGTAAGTATGAGTTGGAAGCGTCACTCTAGCACCCTCCGGTCCGGGGCACACCTCCTCCTGCTTACGGAGGGGCTTTCTGGGGGGGGCCCGCCTGCTGGCTGGTGTCAACTAGCCTGAATCAGAGCTATACCATGGCCGCCGCCGCCATTTTGAACAGGTAACTGTCTCTATGGTAGGCCACCTGGGAGGAAGGAAGCATCTGAAATGTCTTCACGGACGGCAAGGCTATCAGACAGTCTTCCCAGATGACACTGCAGCAGCACATGTATTTGCATAGAGGGGGCGGAAACAAAGTGTTCAGACACAATGCAGATTCCCTTCTGAGAAACGAAGCATGCAGCATCGAAGAGATACGTGGGTTGGATCCAGGACCACAGGTGACAGACGTGCTGAACCATTGTAGAAGGCCTGCGCAAACACCAGAGCAAAAGAAACAGCAGGGTGAAAACAAAATACCTTGTTCGAAACACAGCAAAGTCTGCTGACGCTCCTTCTCCTTCTTTCATCAATTCTGTCTTTCAACCAGGAATAATCAGGGGAAAGCGCGAACGCAGTCCCCCACTACCACAAATTATGCAGTCGAGTTTCCCGCATTTGGGGAAATCGCAGGGGTCAGCACAGCCGGAGTGCAATGGCCGAGCCTCGCCCTGGGAGAACCACCTTCATTTTTTTTTTTTTTTTTTTTTGAAAAGCCTATGGCGTGTGAAACACACTCAAAAACTCCACCCGGTGCAGAAAAAATGTGCACACACATAAAGAGTGTTCACAAAAACGTGCAGACGGGTGCAACGTCAAGTGGTCCTTCTGTGCGGAAAGGGACCCAACCCTGATCCCCCGCGGGGTTAGGCTCCAGACGTGGGACTGAGTTTACTATGGCCCGAGCAGCCGAAAGCCGACTCGGACCCAACTTCCCTGGAGGGACTGCCGAACAGAACCCTCCAGTACTAGGTGGGAGCTCCCCAGGGAGACCCATGAGTGCAGGTGAACTAAGCCAAAAGGCCATGTCCACCCACTCCCAAGACGTTCAGGGTGGCTACGAGGACCGGCACCCTACTAATCACACAGTGAACAAAACGTGCACAAACAAAAAAAGACAGAAACGTGACAAACATAGGCAATAAATTAAATAAAGGGGGGGGGAAAGGGATAGTGAAGAGGAGAGTGAAAGAAGTGGTCATTGTGATTAACAATGACCAGGCCCTCCGGCCAGGAATAAAAAATTCCTCCGGTCCTGACCAAAAGGCCGGCCCAGGAGGCAGAGTGTGCTAAAAAAGCGTGTAGCTGGTGCAGTGACCATGGGTGGTCGTTAAATCAAAGTGACCCTCACTCACAGTGATTCTCAGACACCCCTGGACTGCCACTCCCGGGGCACATGCACCATAGGTTTTCTGTTCCAAATTAAACCCACCGACCGGCCAGTGCAGCCCTCCACCCCTGCCAGAAAGGAGCCCTTCCAGGTTTTCTTGGGAAGAAGCTGGCCCCTCACCTAGCAGCCTCCACCAATACTAACCCTTCCAGACTCCTGTCAACCAGCAGGATTTGAGCATGGTCCTACCCGTCTTTCCATCAGGGCAGTTTCAGCTCCTCCTACCAGATCTTGACAGGGACAGCACTTACACAGCCAGCCAGAAAGGCCAGACGTAGAACCGGCAAAAAGACCAGACCAGGCACAGCACCCATCTCACCAGAAGCACCCTCCAGGTGGCTCAGACGCAACATTGGCCGGCCCCCAGTGATCTGTCGGGCAGGCACGGCATAGTCCCTGCTGAAACCACCCTTCAAGGTGCAATGACGCTATGGATTGCATCCACCTGTTCCACAAATAGGAGGTGCTCAGCGTTCCTCTAGCAACTGACGAGACATCGGATACCCCACACCTTATCTTAGCCAAAAGGCCGAGCAGTGGCAGGGATGACACCAGGGATCAGCACAGCCGGAGTGCAATGGCCGAGCCTCGCCCTGGGAGAACCACCTTCATGATCATGGTGTCTCCCCTGCCAGGTAAGTATGAGTTGGAAGCGTCACTTAGCACCCTCCGGTCCGGGGCACACCTCCTCCTGCTTACGGAGGGGCTTTCTGGGGGGGGCCGCCTGCTGGCTGGTGTCAACTAGCCTGAATCAGAGCTATACCATGGCCGCCGCCGCCATTTTTGAACAGGTAACTGTCTCTATGGTAGGCCACCTGGGAGGAAGGAAGCATCTGAAATGTCTTCACGGACGGCAAGGCTATCAGACAGTTTCCCAGATGACACTGCAGCAGCACATGTATTTGCATAGAGGGGCGGAAACAAAAGTGTTCAGACACAATGCAGATTCCCTTCTGAGAAACGAAGCATGCAGCATCGAAGAGATACGTGGGTTGGATCCAGGACCACAGGTGACAGACGTGCTGAACCATTGTAGAAGGCCCTGCGCAAAACACCAGAGCAAAAGAAACAGCAGGGTGAAAACAAAATACCTTGTTCGAAAACACAGCAAAGTCTGCTGACGCTCCTTCTCCTTCTTTCATCAATTCTGTCTTTCAACCAGGAATAATCAGGGGAAAGCTGCGAACGCAGTCCCCACTACCACAAATTATGCAGTCGAGTTTCCGCATTTGGGGAAATCGCAGGGGTCAGCACAGCCGGAGTGCAATGGCCGAGCCTCGCCCTGGGAGAACCACCTTCATGATCATGGTGTCTCCCCCTGCCAGGTAAGTATGAGTTGGAAGCGTCACTCTAGCACCCTCCGGTCCGGGGCACACCTCCTCCTGCTTACGGAGGGGCTTTCTGGGGGGGGCCCGCCTGCTGGCTGGTGTCAACTAGCCTGAATCAGAGCTATACCATGGCCGCCGCCGCCATTTTGAACAGGTAACTGTCTCTATGGTAGGCCACCTGGGAGGAAGGAAGCATCTGAAATGTCTTCACGGACGGCAAGGCTATCAGACAGTCTTCCCAGATGACACTGCAGCAGCACATGTATTTGCATAGAGGGGGCGGAACAAAGTGTTCAGACACAATGCAGATTCCCTTCTGAGAAACGAAGCATGCAGCATCGAAGAGATACGTGGGTTGGATCCAGGACCACAGGTGACAGACGTGCTGAACCATTGTAGAAGGCCTGCGCAAACACCAGAGCAAAAGAAACAGCAGGGTGAAAACAAAATACCTTGTTCGAAAACACAGCAAAGTCTGCTGACGCTCCTTCTCCTTCTTTCATCAATTCTGTCTTTCAACCAGGAATAATCAGGGGAAAGCGCGAACGCAGTCCCCCACTACCACAAATTATGCAGTCGAGTTTCCCGCATTTGGGGAATCGCAGGGGTCAGCACAGCCGGAGTGCAATGGCCGAGCCTCGCCCTGGGAGAACCACCTTCATGATCATGGTGTCTCCCCTGCCAGGTAAGTATGAGTTGGAAGCGTCACTCTAGCACCCTCCGGTCCGGGGCACACCTCCTCCTGCTTACGGAGGGGCTTTCTGGGGGGGGCCCGCCTGCTGGCTGGTGTCAACTAGCCTGAATCAGAGCTATACCATGGCCGCCGCCGCCATTTTGAACAGGTAACTGTCTCTATGGTAGGCCACTGGGAGGAAGGAAGCATCTGAAATGTCTTCACGGCGGCAAGGCTATCAGACAGTCTTCCCAGATGACACTGCAGCAGCACATGTATTTGCATAGAGGGCGGCGGAAACAAAGTGTTCAGACACAATGCAGATTCCCTTCTGAGAAACGAAGCATGCAGCATCGAAGAGATACGTGGGTTGGATCCAGGACCACAGGTGACAGACGTGCTGAACCATTGTAGAAGGCCTGCGCAAACACCAGAGCAAAAGAAACAGAAGGGTGAAAACAAAATACCTTGTTCGAACACAGCAAAGTCTGCTGACGCTCCTTCTCCTTCTTTCATCAATTCTGTCTTTCAACAGGAATAATCAGGGGAAGCGCGAACGCAGTCCCCCACTACCACAAATTATGCAGTCGAGTTTCCCGCATTTGGGGAAATCGCAGGGGTCAGCACAGCCGGAGTGCAATGGCCGAGCCTCGCCCTGGGAGAACCACCTTCATGATCATGGTGTCTCCCTGCCAGGTAAGTATGAGTTGGAAGCGTCACTCTAGCACCCTCCGGTCCGGGGCACACCTCCTCCTGCTTACGGAGGGGCTTTCTGGGGGGGGGCCGCCTGCTGGCTGGTGTCAACTAGCCTGAATCAGAGCTATCCATGGCCGCCGCCCGCCATTTTGAACAGGTAACTGTCTCTATGGTAGGCCACCTGGGAGGAAGGAAGCATCTGAAATGTTCTTCACGGACGGCAAGGCTATCAGACAGTCTTCCCAGATGACACTGCAGCAGCACATGTATTTGCATAGAGGGGCGGAAACAAAGTGTTCAGACACAATGCAGATTCCCTCTGAGAAACGAAGCATGCAGCATCGAAGAGATTCGTGGGTTGGATCCAGGACCACAGGTGACAGACGTGCTGAACCATTGTAGAAGGCCTGCGCAAACACCAGAGCAAAAGAAACAGCAGGGTGAAAACAAAAATACCTTGTTCGAAACACAGCAAAGTCTGCTGACGCTCCTCTCCTTCTTTCATCAATTCTGTCTTTCAACCAGGAATAATCAGGGGAAAGCGCGAACGCAGTCCCCACTACCACAAATTATGCAGTCGAGTTTCCCGCATTTGGGGAATCGCAGGGGTCAGCACAGCCGGAGTGCAATGGCCGAGCCTCGCCCTGGGAGAACCACCTTCATGATCATGGTGTCTCCCCTGCCAGGTAAGTATGAGTTGGAAGCGTAACTCTAGCACCCTCCGGTCCGGGGCACACCTCCTCCTGCTTACGGAGGGGCTTTCTGGGGGGGGCCCGCCTGCTGGCTGGTGTCAACTAGCCTGAATCAGAGCTATACCATGGCCGCCGCCGCCATTTTGAACAGGTAACTGTCTCTATGGTAGGCCACCTGGGAGGAAGGAAGCATCTGAAATGTCTTCACGGACGGCAAGGCTATCAGACAGTCTTCCCAGATGACACTGCAGCAGCACATGTATTTGCATAGAGGGGCGGAAACAAAGTGTTCAGACACAATGCAGATTCCCTTCTGAGAAACGAAGCATGCAGCATCGAAGAGATACGTGGGTTGGATCCAGGACCACAGGTGACAGACGTGCTGAACCATTGTAGAAGGCGCCTGCGCAAAACACCAGAGCAAAAGAAACAGCAGGGTGAAAACAAAATACCTTGTTCGAAACACAGCAAAGTCTGCTGACGCTCCTTCTCCTTCTTTCATCAATTCTGTCTTTCAACCAGGAATAATCAGGGGAAAGCGCGAACGCAGTCCCCCACTACCACAAATTATGCAGTCGAGTTTCCCGCATTTGGGGAAATCGCAGGGGTCAGCACAGCCGGAGTGCAATGGCCGAGCTTGCCCTGGGAGAACCACCTTTCATGATCATGGTGTCTCCCCTGCCAGGTAAGTATGAGTTGGAAGCGTACACTCTAGCACCTCGGTCCGGGGCACACCTCTCCTTGCTTACGGAGGGGCTTTCTGGGGGGGGCCCGCCTGCTGGCTGGTTCTGTAACTAGCCTGAATCAGAGCCTATACCATGGCCGCCGCCGCCATTTTGAACAGGTAACTGTCTCTATGGTAGGCCACCTGGGAGGAAGGAAGCATCTGAAATGTCTTCACGGACGGCAAGGCTATCAGACAGTCTTCCCAGATGACACTGCAGCAGCAATGTATTTGCATAGAGGGGCGGAAACAAAGTGTTCAGACACAATGCAGATTCCCTTCTGAGAAACGAAGCATGCAGCATCGAAGAGATACGTGGGTTGGATCCAGGACCACAGGTGACAGACGTGCTGAAACCATTGTAGAAGGCCTGCGCAAACACCAGAGCAAAAGAAACAGCAGGGTGAAAACAAATACCTTGTTCGAAACACAGCAAAGTCTGCTGACGCTCCTTCTCCTTCTTTCATCAATTCTGTCTTTCAACCAGGAATAATCAGGGGGAAAGCGGCGAACGCAGTCCCACTACCACAAATTATGCAGTCGAGTTTCCCGCATTTGGGGAAATCGCAGGGGTCAGCACAGCCGGAGTGCAATGGCCGAGCCTCGCCCTGGGAGAACCACCTTCATGATCATGGTGTCTCCCCTGCCAGGTAAGTATGAGTTGGAAGCGTCACTCTAGCACCCTCCGGTCCGGGGCACACCTCCTCCTGCTTACGGAGGGGGCTTTCTGGGGGGGGCCCGCCTGCTGGCTGGTGTCAACTAGCCTGAATCAGAGCTATCATGGCCGCCGCCGCCATTTTGAACAGGTAACTGTCTCTATGGTAGGCCACCTGGGAGGAAGGAAGCATCTGAAATGTCTTCACGGACGGCAAGGCTATCAGACAGTCTTCCCAGATGACACTGCAGCAGCACATGTATTTGCCTAGAGGGGCGGAAACAAAGTGTTCAGACACAATGCAGATTCCCTTCTGAGAACGAAGCATGCAGCATCGAAGAGATACGTGGGTTGGATCCAGGACCACAGGTGACAGACGTGCTGAACATTGTAGAAGGCCTGCGCAAACACCAGAGCAAAAGAAACAGCAGGGTGAAAACAAAATACTTGTTGAAACACAGCAAAGTCTGCTGACGCTCCTTCTCCTTCTTTCATCAATTCTGTCTTTCAACCAGGAATAATCAGGGGAAAGCGCGAACGCAGTCCCCCACTACCACAAATTATGCAGTCGAGTTTCCCGCATTTGGGGAAATCGCAGGGGTCAGCACAGCCGGAGTGCAATGGCCGAGCCTCGCCCTGGGAGAACCACCTTCATGATCATGGTGTCTCCCTGCCAGGTAAGTATGAGTTGGAAGCGTCACTCTAGCACCCTCCGGGTCCGGGGCACACCTCCTCCTGCTTACGGAGGGGCTTTCTGGGGGGGGCCGCCTGCTGGCTGGTGTCAACTAGCCTGAATCAGAGCTATACCATGGCCGCCGCCGCCATTTTGAACAGGTAACTGTCTCTATGGTAGGCCACCTGGGAGGAAGGAAGCATCTGAAATGTCTTCACGGACGGCAAGGCTATCAGACAGTCTTCCCAGATGACACTGCAGCAGCACATGTATTTGCATAGAGGGGCGGAAACAAAGTGTTCAGAGACACAATGCAGATTCCCTTCTGAGAAACGAAGCATGCAGCATCGAAGAGATACGTGGGTTGGATCCAGGACCACAGGTGACAGACGTGCTGAACCATTGTAGAAGGCCTGCGCAAACACCAGAGCAAAAGAAACAGCAGGGTGAAAACAAAATACCTTGTTCGAAACACAGCAAAGTCTGCTGACGCTCCTTCTCCTTCTTTCATCAATTCTGTCTTTCAACCAGGAATATCAGGGGAAAGCGCGAACGCAGTCCCCCACTACCACAAATTATGCAGTCGAGTTTCCCGCATTTGGGGAAATCGCAGGGGTCAGCACAGCCGGAGTGCAATGGCCGAGCCTCGCCCTGGGAGAAACCACTTTTGAAAAGCCTATGGCGTGTGAAACACACTCAAAAACTCCACACCGGTGCAGAAAAAAGTGCACCACACATAAAGAGTGTTCACAAAAACGTGCAAGACGGGTGCAACGTCAAGTGGTCTTCTGTGCGGAAGGGACCCAAACCCTGATCCCCCGGGGCGTTAGGCTCCAGACGGGGACTGAGTTACTATGGTCCGAGCAACCGAAAGCCGACTCGGACCCAACTTCCCTGGAGGAGACTGCCGAAACAGAACCCTCCAAGTACTAGGTGGGACTCCCCCGAAGGGAGACCCCCCATGAGAGCAGGTGAACTAAGCCAAAGGCCATGTCCACCCACTCCCAAGACGTTCAGGGCTGCACCGAGGACCGGCACCCTACTAATCACACTGTGTACAAAAACTGTGCACAACAAAAAAGACAAAAAGGTGACAAACATAGGGCTAAATAAATTAAATAAGTGGGGGAAAGGGATAGTGAAGAGGAGAGTGAAGAAGAAGTGGTCATTGTGATGAACAAATGACCAGGCCTCCGGCCAGGAATAAAAAATTCCTCGGTCCTGGCCAAAAGGCCCGGCCCAGGAGGCAGGTGCTAAAAAAGCGTGTAGCTGGTGCAGTGACCATGGTGTCGTTAAATCAAAGTGACCCTCACTCACAGTGATTCTCAGACACCCTGGACTGCCACTCCAGGGGCACATGCACCATAGGCTTTTCTGTTCCAAATCTAACCCCCCGACCGGGCCAGTGCAGCCCTCCACCCCTGCCAGAAAGAGAGCCTTCCAGGTTTTCTTGGGAAGAAGCTGCCCCCATCTAGCAGCCTCCACAATACTAACCCTTCCAGACTCCTGTCAACCCAGCAGGATTTGCATGGTCCTACCCCGTCTTTCCTCAGGGCAGTTCCAGCTCCTCCTACCAGATCTCTGACAGGGACAGCACTTGCACCAG
>JAJQKJ010000104.1:0-203360 GCA_029574335.1 Rana kukunoris | reverse complement strand
TTTTTTGGCAAGGTTTTCTGCCAATAAACGTGTCATATAATATGAGGCATTTTGGGTGTAAACCAAGTGTAATTAATAGTGAGATGTCATAGAGTCCTGGCTAACCTTTTTTTTTAGCTCCAGGGACTGCTGAATATGACCAATGCAATACACATTATTGGTTTGTTTGTTTATGTTTTAACTGCAATAACCTTTACAAGAGAATTATCTGTTTGTCATCCTTTACAAAAAGCAAATGCGCTGTCTCTAGGAACATACAGTATATCCAGACTACAAAATAATTACAAAATTAATTTGCTTTCTGTTTTAATTAAAATGATACCCTAGATAGATCTGATTCTAACATTGCATGGAAAAAAAACGCTGGTGGGATAATAAACAATCATTGTTCTCTAAATGCCACATGCACTCCCTATTTTGTTAAGAGTTGGATGTTTATGAATTAGTATAAACCTAGCTATTTCTTGTTGAATATTTGTATAAAAATAATTTATCTGAATGAATTTACATGCCTCACTACATTCTTATTATTTCACTACTTTCCAATACACTTTTCAATGTTGTAAACTGAATCGTCTAATTTTAAGAACCACAAACATGCAATTATGTTAATAATAATAATGAAGAAAAGGAATGTAATTTATTAATTTAATAAGCAATTGTTAGCATAAAGACCAATTACTCTCAGACAGCCATACAATTTATTGATCCGCATTCCTCAAAATATTTCTTAATCTGCTTGTCATAGGAACCCAGAAGCATGGTCCAGCTCTGGTAAATGTATTAGTTCTTCCTTTAACAATGACATTATTGCTTCCTGTTTTCTTCCTATTGGTAACCACTTCAGGTACCATAAAAAAGGAAGCTGTGACCAATAATATACTAGTAATGGACAGAATAAGTGCTAACAACCAAAGGGATGTCAAGCCTGTGCAACAATCAGAAGTGTAAATTATTACTAACAGAGATATTCCTGTCTGGGATAGACTTAAAGTGATTGTAAAGGTACACTGTCTATACTTTATCTGCTCTATGGCATTGCACATGGTAGCCACAAACCTCCTCTTTTTGGGTCGCCATCAGCCCCTCCAATCTACCCAGTGCCCCCATGGTAAGCCCCTTCCTATGTGTGCACTAATGCATGCTCGCCAGAGCTTTTTTTTCTCAGAAAATAGGTGCAGGAACCACGACCACGTTAATATTTCACAAACAGTAGAAGGGTCTTAAAGGGGCATTAAATACCAGGATTGCATTACATACAGAGTGTAGAGTTCAGGGGGTTACACACAGAGTACAGAACTGTCACTTGTAAACACATAAACCAGACTCCTGTGTTTACAAGTAATTGTGGTGAGAAGGCACCAAAGGGTCTGAGCCAGAGGTGGTGGAACTCAGTTCCCCCAAGTTCCCCCTGAAAAAAAGCCCTGATGCTCGCACTGTGTCCCGCTACTCCACATTGATACACGACAGAGGGAAATCGGCCCCACCCCCACTCCTTATCACTGGCTTAGATTGACAGCATTGGGAGCCAATGGCTCCTGGTGCCCCAGCAAAGCCAGTGAGACTGGAAGTGAGGGGAGAGAGAGAGAGCCCGCAGACATGCATGGTGCTGGATTGAATGACAGCTCAGGTACTGTAAGTAAAAGGGGAGAGTAGAGTGTGATGCTGACACCCACCACTTTTAATTTAATGCAAGGAATTTTAGGTAAAAAAAAAAAAAAAAAGGCTTTACACAACTAAAACACTTAATTTAAAGCTGTTTGGGTAACCTATCTCTCAAAACTGTTTAATTTGTCACAGGATTTTTCTAAATCCCCTGTGTGGCATTCCAAGGGGGACAGTTCATTTGTTTGAGTCGAACTGTTCTTCAGACTCTGAATAATACAATCTAATGTTTTGGCTGAACATTTTTTTTTTTACAGAAAGAGTACCAGAAAGAAAAGATAGAGAGTGACATTCAGAGTATTGGTAACTTAGATAAAAAATGTGTTGGTGACTGATTCTTATAATAAAAAACAGACATATATAAGAATATAAGATCATATTGGATTATAACATACAACCCCATAGTCAAAAGACGTCATGTTTTTTAAAGATGGATATCTCGGTAACGGCAGCAGCTGCTGCCACAACCGAGATATCCATCTCTTCATGGGGCGGTTCTGTACACGATAACGGCGGTCTCCGCAGCGGATTCGACGCAAGATCGCCGTTATCTGTGGCAGGAGAGGGTGCCCCCCCTCCCGCCGCTCTCCCACGCCCTCCGGCGCTTACCGTAGCCGTCGGTAGCGGCGGAGGCGATTCGGCTCCTCAGCGGGATGCGACTGAGGGGAAAAAATGTCCCTCACCCGTTCCCCATAGCTGTACTGGGGCGGAAGTGACGTGTCAAAACGTCAGTCCCTCCCAACGTCTTAAAGGAAGATTTTTTTTAATGTAATTTAAAAAATGACAGTCAATTTTTTTTTAAATATTTTTTGCTTTTAAGCCTAAATATGAGATCTGAGGTCTTTTTGACCCCAGATCTCATATTTAAGAGGACCTGTCCTGCTTTTTTCTATTACAAGGGATGTTTACATTCCTTGTAATAGGAATAAAGTGATCAATTTATTTTTTTCAGTGTAAAAAAAAAAAAAATTAAAATAAATAAGAAAAAATTTTTTTTTTAAACGCCCCGTCCCGACGAGTTGCGCACAGAAGCGAACGCATACGCGAGTAGCGCCCGCATATGAAAACTGTGTTCAAACACACCAAAGTGAGGTATCGCCGCGATCGTTAGAGTGAGAGCAATATTCCTAGCCTAGACCTCCTCTGTATCTCAAAAAATGCAACCTGTAGAATTTTTTAAACGAGGCCTATCGAGATTTTTAAGGGTAAAAGTTTGACGCCATGCCACGAGCCGGGCGCAATTTTTAAGCGTGACATGTTGGCTATCATTTTACTCGGCGTAACATTTATCTTTCACAATATATAAAAATTGGGCCAAATTTATTGTTGTCTTATTTTTTAATTCAAGAAATTGAATTTTTTCCCAAAAAAAGTGCGCTTGTAAGACCGCTGCACAAATACGGTGTGAGAAAAAGGTATTGCATTGACTGCCATTTTATTCTCTAGGGTGTAATAAAAAAAATAAATGATTTTGGGTTTTAAGTAATTTTCTAGCAAAAAAAAATGTTTTAGTCTTGTAAACACCGAATCTGAAAAACAGGCTTGGGGCTCAAGTGGTTAATAGACATATACAATAGACAATAAAGTCCTCGTACAGTTTTGCCTGCTCCCCCCATTTTATTTTTACAGTGTTCCTCCTTTAGAGATGTTATCACCACCAGGATCATAAATACCTCCCCATGTTGTTAAGGACAATAGACTGTTCTTCTTTCCCCTTTCAGGTTTTATGCGTGCGCTAAATTTCCTCCATGCAGACAACAAAACTAAAATATACACTTCTTTTGTCACCTACTAATGAAATAATTAAATTAATTACCTAATTACGTGTAGTACCCTGGGTTTTTACATCAATGCTTGAGTGTACATGCAGACTCCCCTCAAACTTACTGAACCGCTAGGTCACAATTAATAACACAACACATGAACCCTCCCTGACATCTCATACCACTAAACAACTTTAAATTTCCAAATCCCCCATCTGAAAGGTTTTAGGTTCTTGGCATTTTATCTCCCATAAATACCAGCTCCTTTTCCTAAATTGACAATGGATGCATTATATGGCCCGAAAACAACAGTGTGCATTCAGGGTCACTCACACCACCTGCACACCTGTCCAATAGGACCTGCAACTGTGTTAGTACAGCAGCTGCATCCTCAGTAACAGGTGGCCTCAGCCACACCAACCCCAACTAACAACACTGTGTGGTCACAGATAAGTCGTGTGAGTCCTACCATTTTTTAATAAAGTAGTCTTTTACCCAATACATTTCATTTTTTTTTAATTTTTTTGTTTAAAAAAGAAAGGAGACATTTAAATAACATATTAACATCCCTTCTCAACAATTCCAGACTTGGACACAAAAAAACTTGTGTCCCACCATTCAGCATTCCAACTTCTTTAGGCCTTCACACCTCTGCCAGCGGGGCAGCCAAGGAAAGGGTCCATCATCAATAATGGGAAGGTGCAGAAAGGGGTGGAAATGCTAGAATGGATCCCCTGCAGTAGCTGAAAGCTGGCAGGAGAGCAGAGGGGAAGCCTGCAGTGGTAGTGCTGGGGGGGCACACAGGGGGCTTGGGCAGAAGGAAAATCGGACAGAAGGATGTGATCGGTACAGAGGGTGGGGGGAGTTAATTATAAGAACATCTC
Organism: Rana kukunoris; assembly: GCA_029574335.1. NCBI lineage: Eukaryota > Metazoa > Chordata > Amphibia > Anura > Ranidae > Rana > Rana kukunoris. Next base: position 199,048 of record JAJQKJ010000104.1, on the reverse strand, counting down.
TCCTATGTGTCTCTCCCTGCAGCTGAAAACTGGTGGCAGAAAGAAGGATAGGCTAGCTTTCTCTGGCTGCAGGGAGAGACATACAGATCAGTTGCTATAAACCACCTCCCTCCCTCCGCTGCACTGCTCGCCCCCTCCTGTCACTAATCTGATCCTTCCTGCTGCTCAGCCCCCACTGTGTGCCCCCCTCCCCCTACAGCACTGTGGGTTTCCCTCCTCTGCTCTCTCACCAGCTTTCAGCTTATGCAGGGGTATCCGTTCAGTATTTCACCCACCGCATCAAACACCCCCTCCTGTCCACCATACAATTCTTCCTGCTTCACCCTATCTGTGGCCCGTCAGTTACACATGGCCCCATGTCCCCCCCACCCCATGTTCACCATTCCCCCCCCCAATGCATTCATTCTCTCCTCCAGTTACATCATCCACCCTAAAATTTTGCACCATGCCTAAATCTGCCAACATCCAACCAACTCCACACCACATCTGCACCACACCACATCACATTTGGTATGCATTGAACACACATAGAAAACAATGTCACATAGACCAACAACTATGGCCCTTCAACCCCAGCCATCAGCTCATCTTAATGCCCCTGTAGCGTATCTTCTTTACGCTACGCCGGCGCAGCATTGAGAGGCAAGTATGAAATTCACAAAGAAAATGCACCCAACTTTGCGCCGGCGTAGCGTATATTTGTCGCGTAAGCAACGTAAGTCAAATTAGGTGAAAGTGGGCTGGAAGTGTGCGTGATGCATGGTAATGAAGTGTAGTGGGCGTGATGCATGGTAAATGAAGCGTGACCCCATGCAAATGATGGGCTTAGCGTCATCCAGTACTAAAGCGAACGGTGCATGCGTTGTATCTTGAACGTATCCTCGTGCGCATGCGTACAACCACGTCGAAATAACTGCCTAAGATACGTCGAATCACTGCCTACGACGTGAGCGTAACTAAGCCCCAGCCCTATTCATGTAGTACTACGTAAACGACGTAAAATACGACAGCTGTTCCTGGTCCATACCTTTGCATGGGTTGCGCCTCCAATAAGTGGAATAACTTTATGCCGGACGTAAGTCTTACACAAACAAACAACGTATCTTTTCCGCCTGGCACATCTACGTTTGTGAATCAACCTATCTCCTAATTTGCATATTTGCGTAAACTATGCGCCCAAGATACGCGGGCGTAGGCAAGTTACGTCGGTCCGGATGAAGTCAGTTTTTTAGGTGTATCTTGGTTCTATGGGTACGGCGCAGAGATACGACCTTGCATCTTTACACTTACGCGGCGCATCTTGAGATACGTCAGCGAGTGCTTTGTGAATCGGGCCTATATGTCTTACAGCGATCTGCATTTTCCTAGTGCAGAAAAAAAACCCAGATCTCTGCAGGTAATGTATGTGAGCTCTAAAGGTGCCTTTATCTTGGCAGTTCTTTCTATCAGCCAATACTGTATAAGCAAGCTAAGACCTCTGTTTTTTCTTTTATATATATTAGAAAAAAAGCATTTAGCTGTGGAGAAGGATTTCTGTCCATTGTGAGCTAAAGTACTTTACATTTTTATAAATATATGCATGCATTTTATTAGTATTGCTTAAATCCTTAAAGTATTTTCAACAGGAGCTTTCAGATGAAATGATCTTCTACTTTCTGTTATGTAGCCTTGCTATGTTGTTTTCTGTTATGTAGCCTTGAGCCAGTCCTATTAGCAACAGGCTCATTCAGTGCCAAAAAACATGTTTTTACCTGTTCCTAATGTGGCATAATCAAACAATTATTTTATACAGTATGTGAGCTGCACTACACCTAATGCAATGCTTGCATTGTAATACCAGCATTCAGTGTATCATAATCTAGAGGATAATAAGTGTGAGAAGTGATAATATTTCAATGTTGGTATTTCACCATTCATCCCTAATACATCCATATTTAACATATTGTGGCATTCAATTCAAGGTTAAAATCATTACATTACCCACAGCTGGGAAAACTCTATCTCTTCTCTAAAGTTCAAGAAAGTACATTTTTGTGCATGTTGACCTGACCTGACAATGCATAAAAAAAAGCCTACTTTCCTTTTCAGTTTCCTCTAGAGAAAATCTTTTCTTTTATTAGACTTTCCTGCTGTTAGTTTGATAGAGAAGAAGATTACTTTGAAGTAAACCAATGACTTTCAAAATGGTTTCTATTAAAAATAAATGAGATCGTTGATTATATTAATGCATAGATTGTCATTGGTTACTATTGCATTTTTCACATGACAGTTAAATATTTCAAGCAATCTATTTTTTTTTACAAAGGAAAATGAATGTATCTCAACAGAATTCTTAACATGAGCAATCAGAACAAATCCTTCTGGTTGAGTAAACAACATACATTTTACTCAGTTCAAGCATTTATGAAATAGAATGTGTTACCAATGATTTTACTATTGTGGTATTTGGGACAAAATGAAAAACACAACATGACTTAAAATAATTTATCAACTTGTTATGCATTCATATTTGCATTCATTTGTAACATAGCATTTAGTGCGTCCAAATGAAATTTAATGAATAAATAATACAGATCACCTATTTTCACAGTTCTAAATAACTGGTAAATGATTGCTTATTAACAGGAGCTGACATTAGAACTAGCTATTAATCAGGAAAAAAGACATAGCAAAATAAATCATTTATTTCTCTTGGTCTATTCAGAAGTTCTACAATGTCTGGAAGAAGTTCAGGTCTACATAAACAAACAAATAAAATATATTCAGACTCCAAATATATGTTTATTATTCTTTTTCCAAATAACTTTTTATTCAAAGTTTTGCAATGTTTACAAAAAAATAAATACAAAATAGAATAAAACTCCAAAACAGAACACAATATACAGTACTTTGATGGTTATACATTTCTCTAGCCTTAGTACATATACTTGTTAGTAGAGATATACAGAACTGTTCGCCGGCGAATAGTTCCAGGCGAACATAGCTTGTTCGCAATCGCCACCGCGATGTGGGGCGAACATATGCGATGTTCGATCCGCCGCCCCCTATTCGTCATCATTGAGCAAACATTGACCCTGTACCTCACAGTCAGCAGACACATTCCAGCCAATCAGCAGCATACCCTCCCACCCCCCAGACCCTTCCACCTCCTGGACAGCATCCATTTTATTTTGGATTTATTTGGAAGCTGACGTCTTAGTGAGAGGAGGGACAGTGTAGCTGCTGCTGATTTAATAGGAAAATCGATAGCTAGGCAGGCCAGTGAGGAAAGACTCATCTGATCTCTGCTGTAACCACAGCGTCCTGACAGCACCCCAAAAAGCCCTTTTTAGGTTTTTTTTTTGCTCTGTAATCTAATGTGAAAGTGTAATTTTTTGCAGGTAGATAGAGCAGGCAGGCAGGCAAGTCAGTTAGAGTTACAGTGTGTAGAGGATATATATACATCCCAGTGTTGTATATATATTTATACACTGTATTGAGTTTAGCTACATCCACTCTTCCTAACATATTGACAGCACCCCAAAAGCCCTTTTTAAGGCTAGTACATCAGTCAGGCTCAAAGCCAGGGCCGGTGCAAGAATTTTTGCCAACTAAGGCGAAGGTGCATTTTGCCACCCCCGGCACGCACGCACCATACATTATATCTGTGCTCCATTAAGCTTTAATGGTTATGATGCTTAAAGTGATCGTTTAACTTATTTATCTTTTACAGAGAAAGATAGCATAGATGTTTTGTATAATGTACTATTGCTGAGATTTGTTGTTCCTCTGTAACTGCTGGTATTCTCTATTGAGTTGTATATAATGTACTATTGCTGGGATTTGTAGTCCTCTATAGCTGGTGGTATTCTAAATTGCACTGTATAATGATTATGCTGCACAATGCAGATTACCACTGACCAGTTATAGAGGAACTACAAATCGCAGCAATACATTATATAAAATGGAATGGAGAATGCCAGCAGATATAGAGGAACAACAAATCCCAGCAATACATTATATAAAATGCAATGCAGAATACCAGCAGTTACAGAAAACTACAAATCCCAGCAATAATACATTATATAAAACACAATGCAGAATACCAGCAGTTACAGAGAACTACAAATCCCAGCAATAATACATTATATAAAATGCAATGCAGAATACCAGCAGATATAGAGGAATAACAAATCCCAGCAATACATTATATAAATCCATTAGTACAGACCCCCCCATAAACCACCCCCTATTAGCAAATGGACTGTTTGCGGGTGTTTGCGATGTGTTAAAAGGGGTTTGGTCTGTCAGAGTTTGGTCTGTCACTGTGAAGCGGGCGTAACCCTAAGGCCTTGTACACACGATCAAATGTGTCTGTTCAAATCGGTCGGACCGACCGATTTGAACAGATCTGTCTGCTGGCATTTTGGTTTGCTCGCGTGTACACACGAGCAAACCAAAATCTCCGCCAGCAGAAAGCGCGCTGACGTGGCGGTGACGTTGACGCCGCCACGTCACCGCACCAGGAAGTAAAACACTTCCGCGCATGCGTCGAAACCATTCGGCGCGTGTGCGAGAAGACATGTCTGCTGGTTAGCGTACTAACCAGCAGACCTGTCGGGCGGACGGGTTCCCAGCCGACAGATTTCAAAGCATGCTGGGTGGCCAAATCCGTCTGTTTGCCCGTACACGCGATCGAATCTGTCTGTCTAGCAGACCGTTTCCAGCAGACAGATTTAATCGTGTGTACGAGGCCTTACACTACCTGATTGATACAACATCATACCTGATGTTTTAACTACATGCCGACCGCCCGCCGTCATATTACTGCGGAGCGGTGGCTCTGTCTCGCGGGAGCACGTAGCTCTACGTTCTCCCTTTAGAGACTCGTAGGGTGCGCGCGCCACCCGCGCGCCCCCGAGTCCCGCACGCGTGCCCGGCGGGTACGATCGCCGCCGGGCACCCGCGATTGCTCGTTACAGAGTGGGGAACGGGAGCTGTGTGTGTAAACACACAGCTCTCGTTCTTGTCAGCGGGGGAAACGCTGATTTTCTGCTCATACAATGTATGAACAGAAGGTCAGTGATTTCCCCTAGTGAGGCCACCCCCCCATGCAGTTAGAACACACCCAGCAACACACTTAACCCCTTCCCTGCCCCCTAGTGTTAACCCCTTCACTGCCAATGGCATTTTTATAGTAATCCAATGCATTTTTTTAGCACTGATCTGCTATAAAAATGCCAATGGTCCCAAAAATGTGTCAAAAGTGTCCGATGTGTCCGCCATAATATCGCAGTACCGAAAAAAAATGCTGATCGCGCCATTACTAGTAAAAAAAAAATAATAATAAAAATGCCATAAAACTACCCCATTTTTTGTAAACGCTATACATTTTGCGCAAACCAATCAATAAACGCTAATTGCGATTTTTTTTTTAACGAAAAATATGTAGAAGAATACGTATCGGCCTAAACTGAGGAAAAAAAAACGTTTTTTTTTTTTTTATATCGTTTTTGGGGATATTTATTATAGCAAAATGTAAAAAATATTGATTTTTTTTCAAAATAGTCGCTCTATTTTTGTTTATAGCGCAAAAAATAAAAACCGCAGAGATGATCAAATACCACCAAAAGAAAGCTCTATTTGTGGGAAAAAAAGGACGCCAATTTTGTTTAGGAGCCACGTCGCACGACCGCACAATTGTCAGTTAAAGTGACGCAGTGCCGAATCACAAAAAGTGCTCTGGTCTTTGGACAGCAATATGGTCCGGGGCTAAAGTGGTTAAAGCACGTTATTCCAAACAATTTAGGAACGTTAGGTGATTTATGCCCTTTATGGATTAAAACCAGACTCTGTGTTAACTACGTAATTTTCCTTGGGAGTTTTGCCATGGATCCCCCTCCGGCATGCCACAGTCCAGGTGTTAGTCCCCTTGAAACAACTTTTTCATCACTATTGTGGCCAGAAAGAGTCCCTGTGGGTTTTAACTACTTGAGATCCGCGCTACAGCCGAATGACGGCTCTAGCGCGAATCTAATTTGTCAACAAGCCGTCAATTGACGGCTTGTCACAAGCTGTTTCCCGGCGCGCGCTCCAGAGCGCGCTGCGGGGAAACACTGTGTTGGCCGTGTCCCTTGGACACAGCCAATCACAGATCGCCGCGAACGGCCAATCAGAGTGGCCGTTTGCGATGTGATCTGTGCGGCCAATGAGAGATGATCTCATAGATCATCTCTCATTGCCGTTTTACATAGAGACAGCGTTCTGTCTCTGGAGAGCAGGAGACGGATCTGTGTCTCTTGTACATAGAGACACAGATCGGTCACCTCCCCAGTCACCCCCCCTCCACCTACAGTTAGAACACATGCAGGGAATACATTTAACCCCTTCCTCACCCCCTAGTGTTAACCCCTTCAATGCCAGTCACATTTATACTGTAATTAGTGCATATTTATAGCACCAATCGCAGTATAAATGTGAATGACGCCAAAAAAATGTGTCAAAAGTGTCCGATGTGTCCGCCATAACGTCGCAGTCACAATAAAAATCGCAGATCGCCGCCATTTCTAGTAAAAATAAAATAATAAAAAATAATAATTCTGTCCCCTATTTTGTAGGCACTATAAATTTTGCGCAAACCAGACGCTTATTGCGATTTTTTTTTTTTTTTTTAACCAAAAATATGTAGAAGAATACGCATCGCCCTAAACTGAGAAAAAAAAAGTTTTTTTTTTTTTAATTGGGATATTTATTATAGCAACAAGTAAAAAATATTGTTTTTTTTCAAATTGTCGCTCTTTTTTGTTTATAGCGCAAAAAATAAAAACCGCAGAGGTGATCAAATACCACCAAAAGAAAGCTCTACTTGTGGGGAAAAAAGGACGTCAATTTTGTTTGGGAGCCACGTCGCACGACCGCGCAATTGTCAGTTAAAGCGACGCAGTGCCGGAAGCTGGACAGCAATATCACCTGTTATTCCAAACAATTTAGGCAGGAGGATTAAAACCCAGGGGTAATTTTCCTTATAATCCCCCTCCGGTGCCCAGAAACAACTTTTTCATAAGCAAGTGGTTAAAATTTGCCTGCTCATTGAAGTCTATAGCGGTTAGCCCGGTTCGCGAACATTTGCGGAAGTTCGCGTTCGCCGTTCGCAAACGGAAAATGTTATGTTTGCGACATCACTACTTGTTAGCACTATACAACAGGGACAAGTGAGAATGTCAGTGTCTTGTGAGGCACTGGCTAGTATCAGAGCCAGATACACACAGTTTACATATTCACAAGTTACGGTTACATTTTTTTTTCCCACTTCAGATTAAACCATAACAAGAGACCCACTCATGGTTCCATTCAATAGTTCAGTCTCAACTTCGGTTACACATCATATGTGGAAATCATATTATTAATTTTTATATCCTCAGTCTTTTTTTTTTTTGTGTAAACTCTTATGTAAAGATTTAACATTTACAATAGTATACTTCGCTACCGCCTCCCTTACCTCTATCCCCACCACCACTCCCTCCTCCCCTCTACCCTCCCATCCCCAGCCTCTCTCTCAGCCTTCCTATTAGCAATTTTAGATTTCTCTGTCCCTTATTAATAATATCCTCTCGGTTTTATTTTATATACGTTGGATTAAGCCTCCATCATCTCTGCATATCCCATCTTGATCTTGAATCCTTTCCATTTTACCCATTTTTCTTCAAATTTCTCTAATTTATTCTCATCTCTAGATCTTATATATTTGTTATTATAGATTTAATCTATTTTGTTGGACCACTCTCTCAAGGTGGGACTCTCAGGTTGCTGCCAACTACCAGATATTTGACTCTTTGCAACGTTCAAGAACTCCGGGATTAGTGTACTCAGATATTTTTTAGTTGGCATTCGAGCCCCGTGCAGAACACATACATAATAAGAACCATGGGTCATCTGGAATGGATAGCTCTATAACTTTCTCTAATTTTCTGTCTAATTTCTGTCCAGAATGTATTGATATTGGGACATGACCACCAGATGTGGATCATTGAGCCAATTCCATTGCACCCTCTCCAGCATAACCGCGTTCTGGTTACTGATGACGTCTGTACTCTATCCGGTGTGAGGTACCATCATGTCAGACACTTATAGTTCTGTTCCATTATCTTGTTGTTGACCGACGTCGCATGCACCCTTTTTATTATCTGTTTAGTCTCATATTCATTTATAGTTGATCCGATTTCCTCCTCCCATTTCTTGATGAATGGAGGTGCGCTCACTGATTTTGAGACATTCAAGATTTTATAAATCTTTGAGATTGTTCCTTTCTCAATCTTTCCTATGCATAGTCTCTCCAGAGGCCGAAGATTTGTTTCTGATCTCATAGGTTGTGGGAGACTCTCAAAGAAGTGTTTCAACTGAGCGTACCTCCAATCATCAATCAATACTGTTTCTTTCCTGTTTTTTAATTATTGTAAAGTTGCTAGCTTATTTTGCTCCATTAGATCTTTTAGTTGGATATTATTATTCATTATCCATTTACCAAACCTTTTTTCCTCACCTGGTGGGAAAAATTGTGTATCTTTTAACCACTTCAGGCCCGCGCTACCGTCGGATGACGGCAACAGCGCGGGCCTGAATAGCCAACATGCCGTCATTTGATGGCATGTCATTCTGGCGTTCCCAGCGCGCGCTGTAGTGCGCGCTGCGGGGAAGCCCTGTGTTGTCCGTGTCCCTTGGACACGGCCAATCACAGATCGCGGCAAACGGCCAATCAGAGCGGCCATTTGTGATGCGATCTGTGGGCGAATGAGAGATGATCTCTCATAGATCATCTCTCATTGCCGGCTCACACAGAGACAATGTCCTGTCTCTGGAGGGGAGGAGCCCGATCTGTGTTCCTTCCTACATAGGGACACAGATCGGTCACCCCCCCAGTCACCCCCCCCTCCCCCCACAGTTAGAACACACCTAGCATACACATTTAACCCCTTACTCACCCCCTAGTGTTAACCCCTTCAATGCCAGTCACATTTATACTGTAATTAGTGCATATTTATAGCACTGATCGCAGTATAAATGTGAATGGCGCCAAAAATGTGTCAAAAGTGTCCGATGTGTCCGCCATAACATCGCAGTACCAATAAAAATCGCAGATCGCCGCCATTTCTAGTAAAAAAAAAATAATAAAAAATAATAATTCTCTCCCCTATTTTGTAAGCGCTATAACTTTTGCGCAAACCAGTCGCTTATTGCGATTTTTTTTTATTTTTACCAAAAATATGTAGAAGAATACGTATCGCCCTAAGCCGAGAAAAAAAATGTGTTTTTTTTTTTTAATTGGGATATTTATTATAGCAACAAGTAAAAAATATTGTATTTTTCTTCAAAATTGTCGCTCTTTTTTGTTTATAGCGCAAAAAATAAAAATCGCACAGGCGATCAAATACCACCAAAAGAAAGCTCTACTTGTGGGGAAAAAAGGACGTACATTTTGTTTGGGAGCCACGTCGCACGACCGCGCGCAATTGTCAGTTAAAGCGACGCAGTGCCGGAAGCTGAAATTTTACCTGGGCAGGAGGGGGGTGTAAGTGCCCAGTATGCAAGTGGTTAAAGGAATGAAAGGTGAATTATATACCCATTTTTCTTTTTTGTGAATCTGATCCCACAATTTTAGTGCATGTCTTGAAATAACGTGAACTTCTGAACTTAGTCCTCTAAACTGTGTCGGAACCCATATTACTTTCCCCAGTGCTATTTTACTACTTTTATTTTCCATAGATACCCATCTTTTATCTACGTTATTTTTTGCCCAATCTATTATTCGTGAGAGAACAATTGAGTGATAATACTTTCTAATGTCTGGTGCTCCTAATCCTCCTTGTGTCCTATTTTTACTTAATAGTGCTAATCTAATACGTGTTTTTTTCCCTCTCCAGATAAACTTAAGAAACATTGACTGGAGTTTCTTGAAAAAAGTTTGTGATATTGGGATAGGGAGCATTTGCATTTTATAAAAATTTTTTGGGAGTAAAGTAATTTTAAAGATATTTATCCGCCCCGTCCACGAAAGTTGGCCCGGAGCAATTATTTTGAGGTCGTCTTTGATCTTGTTTAATAGTGGAATGTAATTAATCTTGTAAAGCGTCTCACTAGCAGTTGCTAGTCTGATTCCAAGGTATTTTAAATCCTTTTTCCAGCTAAATGGAAAGTCTTCCTGTAGGACATTTCTTTCTTTCTTAGGAATATTAATACCCAATATTTCTGATTTAATCGGGTTTATATTAAAATTAGAGATTGTTCCGAATTCTTTTATTGTTTTAATTATATTGGATAAAGTTTTCCTGGGATTTGTTACATAGAACATAATATCGTCGGCATATGCGGCGAGTTTATGTTCCTCTCCTCCAATTGTTATCCCCTTAATGTCCCCATTACGCCTTATTTCTCTTAGAAGGGGTTCTAATGTGAGTGTGAACAATAACGGGGACAATGGACATCCCTGCCTAGTGCCATTTTCTAACTCAAAGGGTTCTGAGATATTTCCATTAACTTTAATTCTTGCTGTTGGTCTGTTATATAAAGCTCCTATCCAGCTTCTCATTCTAGGTCCTATTTCCATTGCCTCTAATGTTCTTAACATGAAGCCCCAGTCTACTCTGTCGAAAGCCTTTTCGGCATCTATCGACAAGAGCAGACCTGGGGCTTCACTTCTCTTGATTTCCTCTATAATCAATAGGGATCTGATACGATTGTCCCTTCCCTCTCTACCTGTTATGAACCCTACTTGGTCTATATGTACTATATCTTTCATAATTTTTTCTAACCGATTAGCAAGAATTTTTGAAAATATTTTTGAATCGATGTTGAGGAGCGAGATCGGTCTGTAACTAGAGCATAGTGTATTATCTTTACCTTCTTTAGGTATTACAATTATTAAGGCTTCAAGAGCTTCTTTCATCATTTCCCATTTTGTTCCGATTCCATTAAGATAGGAGCACAATTTTGGTGTAAGGATATCGGCCAGTAGTTTATAATATAATGTCGTAAATCCATCTGGGCCAGGGCTTTTATCATTAGGCAAATCTCGAATAGTTTTAAGTATTTCTTCTTCCATTATTGGGGTTTCCAGACTAACAAGTTTATGTTCTGAAATTTTATTTAAATCGATTTCCTTTAGATAAGCTTTCATTTTTTCCTCTTTTAATTTCAGTTCCTCTTTAGTGCTGTGCTTATTAATAGTATATAATTTCTCATAAAATTCCTGAAAATTTGTAATAATATCTGACGTTTTATATCTCATTTCTCCCGTATTTGTTTGTATTTTTTCAATATAATTGGCTGATTTTTTTTTGTATACTTGCTAAATATTTTCCCATTTTATTACCCCATTGATATTGTTCCTTCCTAATTATGCCTAAGGTTTTTCGGGTTTCCTGTTCTATTAATTCTCTGATTTTGTCTCTTTTAATACAGAGATTCAGAAATAGATCTTTTTGGTTAGTTTCTTTATGTTGTTGTTCTAATTCGGTTATTTCTTTAATTAATTTTGTTTTTTTTCACTTTCAGACTTTTCTTTTTAAAGGTCCCCTCTTTTATTAGGATTCCTCTAATGTAAACCTTATGGGTTTCCCAGGTTATCGCCTCCGACATTCCCTCTGTGCTGTTTTCCTTAAAAAACTGATTTAACTCCTTTCTTATTTTCTGTTTCGCCTATTTTCAGTTGAAGTGTGATAGGCGAGTAATCAGAAAATGTTGTTATTCCTATCCCTGTGTCCTCCACCCTTTCGAGAAGCTTATGTTCTACCCAAATATGGTCAATTCTAGTGTACGTCCCATGCACTGGTGAGCGGAATGTATAGTCTCTTTGCCTCATATGCTGCGCTCTCCATGCGTCCAACAGTTGGTGTTGGTGCATCTTCTTTTATAGTTTATTTCTCTGACCTATTTCGCTCCCCTGTGCATGCGACGTACTATCTAGTTTAGGATCTAGACATAGGTTAAAATCCCCTCCTATGACAACCTCTCCTTTCCTAAAACTCATAATCTTTTCCACTACTCCAGCCACAAATTAGGCCGACTTTTTGTTCGGGCCGTAGATGTTTGCCAGTGAGATCTCTGAGTCGTTTAACTTCCCATTTAGAAATAGAAATCGCCCCTATGGGTCCTCTCTCCTTTCCCCCAGTGTAAATCGTATTCCCCTGGCGAACCCTATGGCTACTCCTTTAGCTCTCGCAATTGGAGAATCTGCATAGAACCATAAGGGGAAGTCTTCTGAGATGATTCTACGGCTAGTACCCAAAGTCAAGTGAGTCTCCTGTAAAAATATCACATCTGCCCTCAATAAGGCTAGCTCTCTTAATATGTTTGCAGTTTTGATGGGGGCATTTAAACCCCGGACATTGTAGGATATTATTTTAACTATTGGCATTTCTTAAGGCTTTCCTAATGCTAAAGCTATTCTTTGCGACTGAGAATTTCATGTAGGTTCTCGTAGAGGCCATCCCTCCCTGTCCCTCCCTCTGACTCTTCCCCTCCCACCATCCCTCTACCTCCCAACCCTCCCTCCCCCCCTCCCCCCTAAATTTGGGGCTATTGACCTCCCATAGGCCTATAGATCCGCGGCCCTCCTCCATCTGGCCCTACGGTTCTGTCCCTTGAGGTTGGACTCGGTATGGGTTGTGGATGAGTATTTGACCCCCCAATGGAGGTTCCTGTGCCCCTAGCATCCTTTTCTAAAAAATTTTAAAGTGACTATATACTTAGTCTGTTCGACATGTATCCCTCCCGACTCCCCCCCCCTCAGAAATCATCCCGTTATCCCTCTTGCATTTTCCAAATTTCTTGTCTTCCATCATCCCTGCCACCATTTGCATATTATTTTTTCCTTGGGATTTGCTGCCATGAATGCTGTACTACTTCGACATCTTTCTGGGCTTTTTCCCACCAACCAGGCATCTCTACCTCTGGAATATTCTTTTTTTTTAAAAAGTTCACCGTTTCTTCAGGAAATCTTAGAGTAGCAGAGCGTCCATCTTTTCTTCCAACTAAGCAAGCTGGGAAACCCCAGGAGTATTGAATATCGTGTCGTTTTAGTTGCTCCGTTAATGGTTTTAGTAGTTTCCTGGACAGTGTCTCCGCTGCCAGGTCTGGAAAGATTTGCAATGTGGACTCTTCTAGTTTGGCAGGGCCCTTAGATTTCAGGTGTAATCGGATTTGCTCCTTATCATGGAAATTATGGAATCGCACAATTACGTCTCTTGGAAGATCCTCCTGTACTCCTGCAGGTTTTCTTATCCTATGGACTCGCTCTAGTTTTATTTTTTCTGTTACTGTTTTGCCTAACATATGGCCGAATATTTTATCAATTTTTTTCTTGGAGGTCTTCTACTTGTTCGTCTGGAAGACCTCTAATCTTCAAATTGTTCCTTCTGTTACGGTTTTCCTGGTCTTCCAGCCTATATTTCAAGTACCTTTGTTCTTTTTGTATCTCTTTTAACTGTTCCTTTACTTCCTTGACTTCTGCTGCCTGTGAGTCTATTTTTTCTTCTGTTTCCTCAACTCTTCTCAAGATATGGTTCATATCCTAATGTATTGATTCCATTTCTCCTTTAAGAGAAGATTCCATTTTATTCATAACCGTTTCCATTCTGGCAAACATTTTTGCAATTTCTCCTTTAGTGTGAAGTTGGTCTTCTACCGATACATCAAGATCTTCGTCTTCTTCATCTGCTATTGTAGAAGACCTAGCTCCTTCTAACACTTCCGATTGTCTTCTCGCTCCAGTTTTCTGTGCATTTTCTGCACCTTTTTTGCTCGTTGTCGCCATTTTGTCCGGGCTATCTTTAGCTGGATTTTTTATCAAGTATTTTTTGATTGTACTTGGGCTGGCACTTATTTTGGGTGGATTTGCGGATGCTCCTCTTTGTGACCTACCCCTCATTCTTATCTGACGTCTTTATTTCCTTTATTAGTCACTATTTTTAGTTGTTCAGATTTTTCATATTAGAGTTCCTTCAGTTATTTATTCCCCACCCTATAGAAATAGGGCTAGATTTTAGTTTGTGGCACTTTTTATTTATAATATAAGCCCGGCTGGAGTAATAAAAGCTTCTTTGCTTCTGTGAATCAAATTAATGAGTCCTTATAGTGAGTTATCCTTCCTGCGAAGGTTTTCAGGGTTATACACTGAATATTAAACCTCTAGTCTAGTTGTACTGGGTGCAGATATTACTCACTCAGTTGAGTCAAGGGGACTTTTATAATTATACTAGGCGATTTATTTTAGCTTATTAAGGTTATTGGGGGTGTACTATGATTTACCACACCCAAGGAGATTATGTGGGCAGCTAGATGGAGCTCACCCCCTCCTTTTTTTTTGGTGCACCTCTACTATTTCTGGTGATCTTTTCTTCATTTTTATTCACTTCTAAGATGTATACACACTGTGCCTTTAGTTTGCCCTTAGTGTTTTTAGTTTGCAATTATTTTTATGTAGATGCAGATTTAATTTGAATACGATGTATACAAGTGTGCAGAGCGTTTATGGCTTCCTGCGATTTTTACGCACCCGGTTATCGGCAAAAAAAAAAAATATTATTATTAGTAACTACTGGAGAGCACAGTTCCCACTATTTTCCCAGTCTCAATATTTGCCAGACACGGCGTGGTAACTTCAGTATGGTTATCCTTAATTATCTTTGGTTATTTGTCCTTTTAGGGTGTGCAGAAAAGGAGAAAGAAAAAAAAAGAAAGAAGATATAAACCATATATAAAAGAAGAGGGGAAAAAAAAATTCCCCCTTATCCTCTCCTTTCTCGCGCAGGTTTTTAGGCACCTGCAGATGATTTAGAACAGTTTAGAACAGTTTACAACCATCTAGGCTAGAGCAGTTTTCAACCTTTGAACCATTATGTCATTATTGTTTTTTCCAGCTTCTGCTGCTCACCCAGCCTGGGAGACAGTATCTTATAATTGACAATCTCTACCAAGACTACTCACGGCACCCATAAAACACTTCTCGGGAGGTCCTGAGGCTGTGCAGGTAGGCTGTGTTGGTGTATTCCCCAGAATCCCACTGGCAACTTGGGGGTAGTAGAGAAGTCCGGCTGGAGCCGCTGAAACAAATAGTATATGAAAAAGCCCATAGAGCAACTTAATGCCTTCTGATGAACAGCGCATAGGTGTCAGGAGATGACCGCACACCGCAGGAGACTCGACACAGCCACCCAGGGCGATGGATCTGATGATGGATCCGATGGCGCCCGCTTCTGCCGCCTCTGCTGCTGCTTCTCGGCTGCCAAACGAGCACGGTCCCCGGTACCCCAGCACCGCGAGCCAAGCCCAAGCCAAGCAGAACCGCTTGCATGAGCAAAGTTTAAATGCCCAAACTCAAGCACGCAAACACCCGGGTCCACGCCGAATCAACAACAGTGGATCTCCTTCACGCCTTCCGTCGCGGCCAAGGTAAGGTCGGGTCGGGTCGAGTATATTATATTTACGGTGCAGCAGAGTCTCGGGGGGGGGCTACATACACTAGATACACTAGCAGCAACCCGGCCACATCAGCAGGCAAGCCCGAGGATGCTACACTCGCTGCTGCACCCATTGCCATACCCGCTGCTCCGGTGTGTGTCCAGCTGTGAATCCCGCTATGAATCCACACTTCTCCATAGGACATGCGAGCTGCACAGGACCAGCAGCTACTCACACACTCCACCCATCAGCAGCCCCTCCCTCCCCTCCCTCTGAATGCAAACTTTCAGTTACAGTTTGATTCTCATTATGTAGGCGATTGCAGCTCTACTAGTTCAACTAGGTATAATCATTTATCAAAAATATTTACAAAAGCTGTCCCTTTTAGGCCTCGTACACACGATCGGACATATCCGATGAAAACGGTCCGCGGACCATTTCCATCGGATATGTCCGATCGGGAGTTTGATCCGATGGCGTGTACACACCATCGGATCAAATTCCCGCTGCTGGACGGCGCAGTGACGTGGCGGTGACGCGGCGGTGACGTTGACGCCACCCACGTCACCGCTACGTCACCGCACCAGGAAGTAAAACACTTCCGCGCATGCGCCGAATCCATTCGGCGGCGGCGGTGGGGGACGACATGTCTGCTGGTAAGTGTACTAACCAGCAGACATGTCGGGCGGACAGATTCCCACCGGATAGATTTCAAAGCATGCTTTGAAATCTGTCGGGTGGACAAATCTGTCCGCTAGCCCATACACACGAGCGGAGATGTCTGCTGAAACGGTCCATCGGACCATTTCAGCGGACATATCCCCTCGTGTGTACGAGGCCTAAGATGTAATGTTTGGGGGTTCTGGGTAATTTTTGAGCAAAAATATGATGATTTTTACATGTAGGAGAGAAGTGCCAGAATCTCTATCAGGCCATTGATATAATTTGTCTTTCGATTTTTTTTATGAAAATTAACACAAAGTTGAGACAGAAAAAAATCTTGAAAAATACAAGCATAAGGCACATCTTGTACAATATAAAGTCAAGAGACAAAATGGAACAATCTAGCTAACAACTTCATATTTAGGATCACTTGCTGAAAACATTAAGGAACAGAGGAGATTGAATTAGAAAAAAGGTCCCATGGGGCTTTGAAGCAGCAGATGTGAAATAAAGTGGCAATGCAACGTCTATGGTAAAAACGTTTTATTACAAAAGTAATTATTGACATAAAAATTAAGGGGTATACAAGGAATGAGTTGCGGCAGAGTAACAAAATTGATTAAAATAACCATAACATTTCCAGATAAATAATGAAATACATGGCCTGAATAGTGGCAGGCAGGTGTATATTCCTAACGCGTTTCGACCATTCGGTCTTCTTCAGAGGATTGTGGCTGAAAGAGATTTAATATTGTAAATAAGTGTGTACAGGAATTATTGGTTTGTCTCTGTGTCCTCCCTGTGGGGTCTGTCCCCTTGGAAACGGGGGAAAGACAGAGGGGGGGTACACCGACTCCCAGAGCCACAGGTAAGAGTATATACACAGAGAGCAACATCAGTATAGTATGTTGAGGGGAGAGGAGCTTTCCTTCTCCCTCCCACAGTAATCAAAATATCATCATCAACAGCAACATATATTTACCTAGAAATTTAAGTTATGGGGCATCCAGTTGTGGTCCGATGCAGGCGTGAAGTGCAGGCCGACGATACTCCCGACCAGTCCCCCGGACTCGCCCAGTCCCCAACGTGACCGCCCAGGAGTGGCCCTCAGCCACTTGCGAGGAAGCACCAGACAAGACTGGTGGCGTTGAGGTGGACCAGAAGGATAGAGAAAAATGGGGTTCAAAAAGTAAAGGAGGGGAGTCCTGGAATTGAGTAAAGTGGTTAATGTCAGAAAATGGCCACTGGTTAGGTGTGAGTACATGAAAAAGTGGGAAAATGGAGGTACAGGGTGGGAAACAAACAGGAGTGAATAGGGTTGGGGAGGTAAAACAGGTGGGATAGACTGGGAGGTGGAACAGGAAGAAAAAAAAAAAAAAAGGGATGAGGAGAAAAACGTGATGGTGGGACAGGAGGGGAAATGATGGTAGGATGGAGTGGAAATTGGAAACTGGTGCTAAAGGTGAAGGAGGGGGGAGGGGAAAGTGAGTGCACGTGGGGATAGGGAATAGAGAATAAAAATTATGTACAAATAGGAGAAAGGTAGTGATGAAGATAATGGTGAGTGAAGAAATGATAGAATAAATGAAACGTAAAGTGAATAGTGCAAAGACTAAGGAAGTGTGAAACAGGTGAGACCGGGGAAGGAAAAAGGAGGAGTGGTAGAGTGAGAAGAAAGCTGGAGGGTGGAACGTGAGGGACAGTGGAGCTAGGATGGAATGTGAATGGGGGAATAAAAAGTGATAAGTGGGAAGGGACAAAAAAGTGAAAATGTGAATGAGGAGGTGAAGGAAAAGGGGAGAAGGGAAGAAGGAGGAAGAGAGGTGGAGGAAAGGAAGGGGGGAAGGGGGGGGTGAGGGGAAAGGGATGAGGGGTGCGTGGGGATGTGAGAAGTAGTGGAAGACAAGAGGGGAGTGAAAGATAGCGACAGTAAAACAAGGGGGGGGTGACATGGTGACAGTGGGAAAGGGTCGAGTGGAAAAGCGTGGAAAAAGGGAGTGGGAAGTGACTGAAATCCAAGGTGACTGACAATGGGAGTGTAGGCGGTGGTAAGTGGGAAGGGGACTGAAAATGAAAATAAAATGAAACAGATCGGGGTTACCTCCAAAATTTCCACTTATACCCAAGGTGTTGAAACTGAAATATTGTCTGTTGTGTAAAAGAAGTATTAAAAAGTATATGAGACCATTTAGTTAAAAAGGCAGGGGAGTATAGTCAGCTGGCTGAAAAGAGAGTAAGTAATGTAAATAAAGTAGCTTACCGGCTAGCTGGACAATGTCACTCATGGAGATGCCGCATGCCTCTCTGAGTGCCAGCGATCGGATGCGGAAATATATACCGCTCACGATACCGGGATTGGTCCAGCTGGTCCCACGTGTTGTGGGAGGGGACAAGGTGTATCTCCCTTATCCAACCTGGTGGTCCGCCGATACCCAATGGTTGTCAGGGTGGTTCTTCCGGCGTGGGCGAGGATCGCGCGAAGCCGACACAGCCGTCGCTTCCGCATGACGCATCGCAACGTGCGACGCCGCCGTGGGCGCCGGGCGGCGCTCACGTAATGACGTCACCGCGTCTCGGAAGCGATCGCTCACGCCGCCAGCAGGGAGGGATTCGCATCCACTCGGGCGGTAAGGCGATCGACACGGCTGTGTCGGCTTCGCGCGATCCTCGCCCACGCCGGAAGAACCACCCTGACAACCATTGGGTATCGGCGGACCACCAGGTTGGATAAGGGAGATACACCTTGTCCCCTCCCACAACACGTGGGACCAGCTGGACCAATCCCGGTATCGTGAGCGGTATATATTTCCGCATCCGATCGCTGGCACTCAGAGAGGCATGCGGCATCTCCATGAGTGACATTGTCCAGCTAGCCGGTAAGCTACTTTATTTACATTACTTACTCTCTTTTCAGCCAGCTGACTATACTCCCCTGCCTTTTTAACTAAATGGTCTCATATACTTTTTAATACTTCTTTTACACAACAGACAATATTTCAGTTTCAACACCTTGGGTATAAGTGGAAATTTTGGAGGTAACCCCGATCTGTTTCATTTTATTTTCATTTTCAGTCCCCTTCCCACTTACCACCGCCTACACTCCCATTGTCAGTCACCTTGGATTTCAGTCACTTCCCACTCCCTTTTTCCACGCTTTTCCACTCGACCCTTTCCCACTGTCACCATGTCACCCCACCCCCTTGTTTTACTGTCACTATCTTTCACTCCCCTCTTGTCTTCCACTACTTCTCACATCCCCCACGCACCCCTCACTCCCTTTTCCCCCTTCACTTTCCTCCACCTCTCTTCCTCCTTCTTCCCCCTTCTCCCCTTTTCCTTCCACCTCCTCATTCACATTTTCACTTTTTTTGTCCCTTCCCACTTATCACTTTTTATTCCCCCATTCACATTCCATCCTAGCTCCACTGTCCCTCACGTTCCACCCTCCAGCTTTCTTCTCACTCTACCACTCCTCCTTTTTCCTTCCCCGGTCTCACCTGTTTCACACTTCCTTAGTCTTTGCACTATTCACTTTACGTTTCATTTATTCTATCATTTCTTCACTCACCATTATCTTCATCACTACCTTTCTCCTATTTGTACATAATTTTTATTCTCTATTCCCTATCCCCACGTGCACTCACTTTCCCCTCCCCCCTCCTTCACCTTTAGCACCAGTTTCCAATTTCCACTCCATCCTACCATCATTTCCCCTCCTGTCCCACCATCACGTTTTTCTCCTCATCCCTTTTTTTTTTTTTTCTTCCTGTTCCACCTCCCAGTCTATCCCACCTGTTTTACCTCCCCAACCCTATTCACTCCTGTTTGTTTCCCACCCTGTACCTCCATTTTCCCACTTTTTCATGTACTCACACCTAACCAGTGGCCATTTTCTGACATTAACCACTTTACTCAATTCCAGGACTCCCCTCCTTTACTTTTTGAACCCCATTTTTCTCTATCCTTCTGGTCCACCTGAACGCCACCAGTCTTGTCTGGTGCTTCCTCGCAAGTGGCTGAGGGCCACTCCTGGGCGGTCACGTTGGGGACTGGGCGAGTCCGGGGGACTGGTCGGGAGTATCGTCGGCCTGCACTTCACGCCTGCATCGGACCACAACTGGATGCCCCATAACTTAAATTTCTAGGTAAATATATGTTGCTGTTGATGATGATATTTTGATTACTGTGGGAGGGAGAAGGAAAGCTCCTCTCCCCTCAACATACTATACTGATGTTGCTCTCTGTGTATATACTCTTCCCTGTGGCTCTGGGAGTCGGTGTACCCCCCCTCTGTCTTTCCCCCGTTTCCAAGGGGACAGACCCCACAGGGAGGACACAGAGACAAACCAAGAATTCCTGTACACACTTATTTACAATATTAAATCTCTTTCAGCCACAATCCTCTGAAGAAGACCGAATGGTCGAAACGCGTTAGAAATATACACCTGCCTGCCACTATTCAGGCCATGTATTTCATTATTTATCTGGAAATGTTATGGTTATTTTAATCAATTTTGTTACTCTGCCGCAACTCATTCCTTGTATACCCCTTAATTTTTATGTCAATAATTACTTTTGTAATAAAACGTTTTTACCATAGACGTTGCATTGCCACTTTATTTCACATCTGCTGCTTCAAAGCCCCATGGGACCTTTTTTCTATTCCAAACATATCGGGGTGTGCAGCTAATTCTCTCCACTCAATAGGTTTGTCCCTTTTCTCAGAGGAGATTGAAGGCCCCTAATGGGAGAATACTGTGCCCTAGGGGGGCTCCCTCACACCTTGCGACTGGCTGGGGGGGTTTTAGAACAGATAATAAGACCGTTCCCAAAGTACAGGTCCTGTAGAACCTAGTGAACCAAATTAGGCAATAACAGTTTGAACAAGAGGAAATTGCCTGAAGGAAATACAGGCAAGTGATAGGTAAGAAGAAATGAAGGGAGCTAGGGGGGTGGGATAGGGGGCCAATCAGCTGGACAGAACTAGGGAATTGGGAACCTGGATAATGGAGATCCCGACATATAGCGCCCAGGGTTCCAAAATAGCTTTAAATTTGGATGAAGAGTCTGTTAATATGCTGGCTAATTTTTCTTGGGTCATAATCCATGAGATTTTGCGGATGGCAGCTGCAAGGAAGACCCTGGGTTGCTTCCAAGCTTTAGCAATAGATATTTTGGCACCAGTCAGGATGAAGAGAATTAATTTACGGGTGTGTTTGTGAGTCTTAGGCAAGTCGTCGTTCAAGAGGGCTATGGTTGGGGTTCTAGGAAGTGAGCAGTCAGTGACTTTGTAGATCATGTTAAAGAACTTTTTCCAAAATTGTCTGATACGAGGGCATTCCCACTGAATGTGGGACATGGTACCCTGAAGGTGGCTTTCTCAGGAGCATAGGGGATTTGCTGTTTGGAAGATGGAAGCCAGCCTCAAAGGAGTATAATACCATCTAGACATAACCTTTAGGTTAGCCTCGATAAGGGAGATGAGATATTTAGTAAGCCGGTATAAGATCTGGAGTGGACCCTCTTCCACTTTTCGATATCCCAGTAAAACTGAAGTTCATCTTCCCAGGCTGTCATGTAAGAGGATTTATCAGTTGGGCTAACAAGAGACTGGTAGATTACTGTGATTCCACCCCTCAGTTCCCCCAGCTGACTGCACCATCTTTCATAGTCTGTAAGGTGGGGGGGGGGGGTTTGGTTTGTTGGTCCAAATTTTGTTTAGGAAATTAGTGATTTGTCTGTGTCTGAATCTTTCCGAGAATGGTAGTTCTAGAGTGCTCACACAATAGCTCAAGAAGAGAGGTCCCATGGAATTAAAAAAGTTACCTATCCGGGACATTCCCTTGTCCAGCCACCACTTGAAAGACTTTATGTCTAGGCCTGGAGGAAAGTCGGGGTTGTGGAAAATGTGCGCCAGTGGGCGGTAATCCGAGGTCAGGGAGGAAGAGGGTCTCAATTTGTCCCATAGTGCGAAGGCTTGCGATAGGATGGGCGATAAAATTGGTGGTTGTTCCTTAGGAGGTATCCAGAGGAGGAAGTCGAGGGTGAAGTAAGGGACTGCCTGTCTTTCAAGTTGGATCCAGTCTGTTTTTCAAATTTAGAGTATACCGTGGACAATTGGGCTAATCTAGCTAATTGGAAGTACCAAAGGAGGTTGGGTAAGCACAACCCTCCTTTAAGTTTAGGTTGAAATAAGGTCCTACAGGGAATACTGCAACCCGAGCCACCCCATACAAATTTAATTATTTTGCTTTGGAAGGATCGTAGAGGATCTATCCTGACTAAAATGGGGAGGGCTCGTAAAAAGTACAGCAATCTGGGAAGTAGCGTCATCTTAATCAAGTGAATTTTGCCTAGCCAGGATAGTTCCCTCTTGGCCCAGTTTTTTAAGTTTGATTCAAGTTTTTGTACATAGGGGGTAGTTGGCAGAGTATAGTTTTTTCAATTATATTCGTAAGGGTTATTCCCAGATATTCGATCAATGATTTGCACTAAGCAAACTCAAAGGAATTTTGTAGGGGAGGAACTTCTTTTGGAGGGCCTGGGATTTAGAATGGTTGACTATGAGGCCAGAGATTACAGAGAAATCTGTAAGGACTTTGCACAGCTTGGGGAGTAAAGTTAAGGGGGAAGTGATGAACATGAGGATGTCATCCGCAAACAAGGCACATTTGTGGGTCTGGAGACCACAGGAAACCCCTTGTATATTTGGGTTATGTCTGATGGCTACTGCTAGAGATTCAATTGCGATTGCAAAAATCAGGAAGGGGAGAGGTCATCCCTGTTTAGTACCCCTAGAGATGGTAAACAGAGCATAATAATGGCCCTGGATGCAGATCATAGCTTTGGGGGAGGAATATAGAGCATGGAGGATACCTAAGAATCATTGGCCGAAGCCCCAGCGTTCAAATAGTGAGAAAATGTAAGGCCACTCCACGGAATCAAATGCCTTATGTAAGTCCAGGGAGAGTATCATTCCTTTCTGTTTAGGGCCCTCCACCCAGTTAGATTAAAGAATGGAAATTACATCTATGGCCCTTCTGGTCTGGTCAGGGCCTTGTCTGCCCGGGATAAATCCCAACTGGTCCTTATGAATGTAGTGACCTATGAAAGAGGCTAAACAATTGGCTAAAATCTTTGTGAGTATCTTCAGGTTGTTGTTAATGAGGGACATGGGTCTATAATTACCAACTTCTTCTGGGTTTTTGTCTGATTTGTGGAGAACCGTGATGAAGGCAGTGTTTAGAGCGGGATCTAGGGGTTACCTTTCATTTTAAAGTTGAAAAATGTGGGCATAAATGGGGTTAAGGTTTCTGCAAAGGTCTTATTATATGGGATCAAGAGGCCATCCACGCCAGGGGCAGATCCCTTTTTTAGGTCTTTAATGACCTCTAGAATATCTTCTTCTGTATAGGGGGCTTCCAGCAAATGTATATGATTAAGGGGAAAGATGGGGCAAAGGGAGATCATTTATGAATTCAGAAAAGCTTAGTTCTATGTCTCTGTAATTGGAGCTGTAGATCCTGGAGCAGAACTCATGGAACGCTTCCAAAATCTTGTTTCGGTTGGTGGTGGGGGGGGCACCCAGGGACTCTGATTTTGGGAAAGGTGTAAGATCTTGGTTGGGGAGAAAGTTTGGAGGCAAGCCTAGAGCCTATATGATCCTTCTGGGCGTAGAACTTTGCTTTCTTTCAACGGATCTGTTTTTCTGCTTTAACCTCCAGTCTGGCCTTGTCTAAAAGTGTTAGGGATTCCTTTGTTGGGTGTTTCTTATGCTCTTTTTTCCTTTGTGAGAAGGCCTACTCAAGTTTCGCTATGGTGGATTGGCACTCTCTTTTCAGTTGGTTTGTGTTCTGAATAATTTTCCTCTAATTGTCGCTTTATGGGCTGCCCATAGAGATTCTGGGGAGATGTTGTCTACATCATTTAGCACAAAGTATTCCTTGAGGGCATTCTCAAAAATTTGAGTTTGGATAGGGTCGCTTAGTATTGATTTATTGAGACGCCAGTGTGAAATTGGTCTTTTGGCTTGTCAGAATGTTTATACTGAAATAATAAAATAGTATTGTATTTATGGAAATATGCACATCTTTGATTTGGGAGATTTATAATTTCCTACAATATCAACTAGAAATTCAAGTTAGTTTATCCATGCTATTTTGAAGACAAGTGACACAAATGATATTGCTAGGGCTGTTACTTAATGTTGTCATCTTCCCCACTGTAATATCCACATCTCCCCACTGTAATATCCACATCTCCCCACTGTAATATCCACATCTGTGTCACTTTTTGAAGGTGATGTCATCACATCACATCTCACGTCCTTTTGTATTCAACTGCATGTAGGTCCCTCCTCCTGTGGGTGTGCTATTGTGGGATTGTGTTCTATCTGTATGTATTCCCCATTAGATGTTGTTTAATTCATCTCGCCTCCCTCCAATGTCATCCTAGTGGACGAGTGAGATATTGGGATTCCCACAAGCCACTGTGTGGAACAATACAGATATTACCAGGTAAAACTCAGGAAGTGATGTTGATGGACCAAAAAAAGACATTATAAAAGTGTACATAGATTAGGCAAATTGAAACAAGTATATCGTGCTCAGCCCATGGCTGGACTTATTACTGACATGTATATGGAACCTGCCCACATAGCAGATTATATATGTGTATAAACCTAATTTCTGAAACAAATGCAATTAGGAAGAATAACACAACACGTACAATGTTATATTTATAACCTTATAATAGATAAAGTGAATATAATATGGGTCTTTATGTGCAGCATCAGTGTATGTGTTACAGATATTCTCTGTGTGGGGTGCACTGATCATTAGTGAATCATGTAGAAAAAACATGTGAGTACTACATGGTATGGGTTTTCTAATAAACATTAGTAGGTAGGTGTAAGAAGAGAAAAATCTTGGTCTCCTCATAACCGCACCATGTGAAAAAAGGGGGGTATGGGTAGTGGGACCCAGGCCTAGAATAGTGAGAAATTAATCTAAGGGCAGACTTAGCTACTATTCCCTAATGCCGCGTTTTTTAAAACGTCATTTAAATTGATCGTGTGTGGGCAAAACGTCGTTTTTTGTCTTAAAAAAAACGACCAAAAAAAATTCCAACATGCTTGAATTTTTTGTGTCGTTTTTCAAAACGTCGTTTTTTGTTTCACAAAAAGTCACCGTGTGTAGCAAAAACGTTGTTCAAAACGACGTTTTTCAACCCGCGCATGCCCAGAAGCTAGTTATGAAGCGAGCTTCAATGGAAAAGTGTGGTGAACATAACCTCGTTTTTTGTGAAAAAAACGATGGTGTGTATGCAATATCGTCTTTTTCACAAAAACGTTGTTTGTTTTCATCGCAAAAAACGACCGTGTGTACGCGGCATAAGAATGATATAATAGATCCCATAATCATGGGGTATCTGGTTCTAGGCATTACTGAGGAAAAGATGGGCATATGGTAGATGGAGCGGGATGACCAATATGAACATAATTCATTTTTTTGTGTTTAATCCCATACGGAATGTGATGCCCACTGTTAGGGCTCTCCACTCGTAGGGACGGGCATAAGAGGACATTGTGTATTTGTAAAGTAAATTGTGCTAACTTATATTTATATAAACATTTTACCACGACTGATCCTGTGAACTTGTTACTCAAAAAACAAAAAGTATGTACACGTGTCTATGATTATTAATTAATGTGCAAACATCAACAAATAGTAGTGTGCAATAAATACCAAATAGAGTGCCCTGTGCCAAACTATAACATATGAATCTCTCAATCCATCAAAAAATGTGAAATAAATCCAAAAAGATTTCAAATATGCCACTGTTACAATCCACAGATTGAATGTGCCCCAAGAAAGCTAGAAAAATGTATTATATACAAAAAAAATATATATATATAATATATTATATATATATATATATATATATATATATATATATATATATATATATATATATATATATATATATATACAGTATATGTACAGTATATGTGCTAAGAAAGTCCTTAATAGATATTTCTTGCAGTGATGCTCAGCTATATTTCCACCTTCACCGCAAATAGTGCCTACACCATCAACGGATTAAATGGCCACTCACCAGATGGACCCAGAAATCTGCCTTTGGTTCATATGGATAACCACTCCCTCTCTCAGGTTTATCAGCAATCACTCCCAATGCTTTGGCTGTAGTCTCGTTCTATATCCACTCATGTAACAATATAAAAGACAATCATGGTGTAGTATATCAAAGAATTTATTATGATTAAAACATATATAGTTATTTCACTCACATGTAAAAGTGCCTGGGAGCCGGCACTGAGCTAATCCAGCCGTAAATAGGAGTATACAAATGTACGAGTTTGTCCTGGTCCACACGTGTGATGCCTCACTTTGTCGCCTGCATTCCCAGCCTCGTTATACTCAGACTGGACATTGCCAGCTCGTCATGTCCAATCTGAGTCACTGAATCACTGCAAGAAATATCTATTAAGGACTTTCTTAGCACATATATATATATATATATATATATATATATATATATATATATATATATTATATATATTATATATATATATATATATATATAATATATATATATATATATATATATATATATATATATATATATATATATATATATATATAATACATTTTTTTTTAGCTTTCTTGGGGCACATTCAATCTGTGGATTGTAACAGCATAGCATATTTGAAATCTTTTTGGATTTATTTCAATTTTTTTTTGATGAATTGAGAGATTCATATGTTATAGTTTGGCACAGGGCACTGTATTGGTATTTATTGCACACTATTTGTTGATGTTTGCACATTAATTAATAATCATAGACACATGAACATACTTTTTGTTTTTGAGTAACAAGTTCACAGGATCAGTCGTGGTAAAATGTTTATATAAATATAAGTTAGCGCAGATTACTTCACAAATACACAAATCTAAATCCAACCTTTGAGGTTGCACTTTTATTGCAGCAAGACTTAATAAGAATATTGATATTATCTTGGCGCCGGTAACACACAACTTTTTATAAGAGGACATTGGGTTACTTGCTATGAATTGTTGTGCATACAGGTTGCACTGGGCCACAGTTGATGCCAGCATGTCCTCAGTAAAAATAAAGTGGAAAAAGTCTATCGGGGAAAACATTTCTGTGTCCACCTGGACTCCTGGCTGGGCAGTGAAAGGGGGAATGTTAGCTTCTCCTGAATTAGGTGGATGCTACAAGGGGTTCTGAAGGGAATAGGGAAGGCTGGCATGGGACCTAACCCTTTGGGACTGAGGTGACACCCCACTGGTATGTGGCCTTGCTTGTCGAGGTACTGCAGTGCTGGTGGATGGCACTGCAGTGCTGATGGATGGTACTGCCTCCCCACTAGAACGCCTTTGACTGGCAGGTGGGCTCTCCTCCACTGAGGCTGTCAGTGTTTCACTGCTTAGCACAGGTTTGTAGTCAACGTCAGACTCAGGATCTGAATTTGAGGAGGAATCCGAAGCGGAGATCTCCCCATTGCTCCAGTCGGCTGCAAGATTATTGTATGCCTCCTAGGCTGAAAATAGTTTTGTAGCCATTGTTGGTGATGACAGAAGGCACATGTGACACTGATGACACTGATACGTGGTACTGGTGACACTGAAAACAGATGGCACAGACAAGTTTCACTGATGACAGGTGGCACTAATACATGGCACTGATGACACATGACACTGATTACACTGATACGTGGCACTGATGACACGTGACACGTGACACTAATACACATCACTGGTGACATTGGTAACAGATGGCACGTGACACTGACAGGTAGCACTGATGACAAATGGCACTAACAGGTGGCACTAATGACAGATGCCACTGACAGGTGGCACTGACAGATGGCACTGATGACAGGTGGCACTGACAGGTGGGTCTGATGACAGGTGGCACTGGCATATGGCACTGGCAGATGGCACTGATATGTGCTGTGGACACTCTGTACTGTGTGTTTTTTTCACTCACAATCACTGAAGCTGCAGCACAGAAGCTCTCCCTGCTCACATGTGGTCTCTGTGTGAGGAGGGAGAGCCAGCAATGAGAGATGATCGCATATGTTTACATTTGAGATCATCTCTCATTGGACACAAAGATCAAGCCATTTTAGCACAATCTGTGACTGGCTGTGTCCAAGGGACACGGCCAACACAGATTTTCCCCGATGCGCGCAATTTCCGGCAATTGAGTGCCGCGCTGCAGACGTCTCTCATCTATAGCGCAGGCTCAAAATGGTTAAAGCTAGGTACACAATTGCTCAAAAGATGTTTGTTTTGGCAGGAACCAGACAATTGTTGGCCCAGCTCTCTGTCCAACAGAAGCTGGTCTCACAACAGGCTTCTGTCCAACGACATGCTAGAAAACCAGCATTCAAATGGCATCAATCAACACTGCCAGCCAAGTCCCCTTGTCAGAACATTATAGAACAGTGGGGGAGATTGTTGCACTAACATCACTTCTGTTAGTACGGCAAACTGTCAGGTTTTTATTTTTGTTCAGATCACTACATTGAGTGAAAACATATATGTACCCAAGCATTTGTAAAACATTTCGATAAAACATAGGTCAGGAATAATATCTGTCTATTGAGTGTACAAGTCCATACTAGAATCAGAAGGACACCAAAAGAACATGCATCACATACAGTATGCATAGTACTGTAAATTACCTCAATGTACACAGAAATAAGTGAAATAAGCTAAGTAATGGTAAATCAAGTAACCAGTAGACCACTGTACACAGTGGCGTAGGCAATGACCAAAAAACATTAAAAAAAACATAAACAAAGGCTCAACACTTATGGCCTGAACGTATGGTACAGTAAATCTACTGGTAAGATTATTACACACTGAGAAAGGTACAAAAGGAGGAGAAGTAAGGAGAGGGGAAAAAAAAGAAGGAAAGGAAAAAGTAGGGAAAAGGGAAATCACGCTACACATAAGAGGGAATCGGGAAGCAATAGGAGCTGCATCCGCTATAAAAGATTCAAAATCAGCAGAGAAAACCGGAAGTGTGACCAAACGGTCCACGTAATAGTGTGGTCCTCACTCTTATCGGTATCCCACGCTAGCATCCTTTAACAGTGGCGTCACTAGGGTTGGTGTCACCTGGTGCGGTATAGCATGGTGTCACCCCCCTCTGTCTAGGCTGCCCAGCACCATGAAGGCAGCGCACGGTTACGGGGGTGCACCCCAAACCAGCCCCTGTAAATGATAGTATAGGACGGTATAGTGTCAGTTTAGGGTAGTATAGAGTGGTATAGTGGCAGGTTGGTGTAGTGGGGTGGTATAGGAGAGGTTAAGGTGGTATAGGGCATGTTGGGGTGATATAGGATCGTTTGGTGTGGTATAGGGCAAGTTAGGGTGGCAAAGGGCAAGTTGTGGTGTGCTATGGGGCAAGTTAGGGTGGTACAGGGCAATTTGGGTGGCATAGGCAGGTTGGGGTGGTTATAGGGCAAGTTAGTGTGGCACAGGGAAGGTTAGGGTGGTATAGGGCAAGTTAGGGTGGCACAGGGCAGGTTGGAGTGGTACAGGGCAAGTTAGGGTGGTACAGGAAAATTAAGGTGGCAGAGGGCAGGTTGGGGAGCTATAGGACAGGTTGGGGTGGTATAGTGCAAGTTAGGGTGGCATAGGGCAAGTTGGGGTGGCATGGGAAAGGTTGGGGTGATACAGGGAAAGTTAGGGTGGCATAGGGCAGATTGGGGTGGTACAGGGAAAGTTAGGGTGGCACAGGGCAAGTTGGGGTGGCATGGGAAAGGTTGGGGTGGTACAGGGCAGGCTGGGGTGGTAAAGGGCAGGCTGGGTTGGTATAGGGCAGACTGGGGTGGCACAGGACAGGCTGGAGTGGTATATGGCTGTTTGGGGTGGCACAGGGCAGGCTGGGGTGGTACATGGCAGGCTGGGGGGGTACATGGCAGGCTGAGATTGCATAGGGCAGGCTGGGTGGTACAGGTAGGCTGGAATTGCACAGGGTAGGCTGGGGTGGTAAAGGGCAGACTGGGTGGCACAGGGCAGGCTGGCTGGTACAAGGTAGGCTGTGGTGGCACAGTGCATCTTACAATTCTATGTAGTGACACTGCAGAGTAACTTACTTACATAGCATGAATGCAGATGAAGACCCGGGCTTGTGGGCGGGGCTTCTGTGTCCTCACCTCTAGCTGCAGCATCATCGATGGTGAAGGAGTCTGTGGGAGGAGAAGAGGAGGCAGCCACACCCACAGCTCCGCCCACCAACTCCGGCTCATACAGGGATAGGCTGACTAAGGAATGTTACATGCAGCCTCCCCGCATGGCTGGATGCCCTGCTCGCACCGCTCCAATCAATACAGTATGGTATTTAGCAGCATGGAGGCCCCGGTGTAACCCCTCTGGGGGGGTGTCACCTGGTTGCGGGCCGCACTCCCCGCCCCCCGATAGCAACGCCTCTGTCCTTTCAATATGTTCGATCCTGTCCATTTCACATGCCCAATCAGCCAGAGAGGGGATCACAGGTTGACGCCATGCTCTGGCAATAACTGACCACGCAGCTGTCAGCACATGGCGGATTAAGCTCTTCTTGATTTGTTTGTATGATATCATAGATAGGACTGTTAATCGGGGTTCATTGGGATATTTGTCCCCTACGAGTTTGTCATATAGTTTAAGAACCTTGTCCCAAAAGGGGTGACACGTGGGCACATACCCCAAATGTGTGTCATGTTCCCTGGGGCCTGCAAACATCTCCAACATACATCAGAGACATTAGGATCAAACTGTAGAATAGTGGTGCAGCGGTACCATCTGGAGAAAATACGGTAATTCCGTTCTTGGGCATGAGATGAGATAGATGATTTAAAAGAAAGCGCCAGTGTTTTGCCCCACTCCATATTCTCCGGAGACAAATTCATCTCCCTTTCCCATTTTGAGAGGAATGACGGTGAGTTTGGATAGGAGACCTGAATCAGCAACTGATATATCAGGGATAGCGAGTGCTCTGGTCTGTCCGACTGGGAAAGCAATGACTCAAAAGCTGTCTGTGGTCTAGTCATAATCGTCGACGTTTGTTATATTTGTGCATAAAGTGTGTTAATTGAGTGTGTTCAAGCCAAGCAATAGAAGGTTGTGGCAAGAAGGGAGCATGTCTGGTAGGGGAATCGGTTGTCCAGCGCGAAGCGTATGCCTCAACAGAGGAGCCTCAGATTTTTGCCACATAAGAAATTTAGATTTGGCACAAGTCGGAGGGAAAGAGTTGATATTAAATAATGGAGTCAAGGGGCTGGGTCTCGAGGATAGTAAACCTTTGTGGAGGTAGTTGTCCCAGATTTGCAGCGTAGTAGAAGTCACAAGGGGCAAGAGGTCCGTAGGGGGTCTGTGTGTCAGGTGTGTCCATGGAAGGGATGTGAGGTCGGGAGATATTCGGTCATTTTCTAATGACGTCCATAATTTAGTGGAGGAACCATGGTATCGACTATCTGATCAATGATGGGGTGGGATACGTTCGGGATTAAGAAGGGTGGTTAAAGAAGTTGGGTCCATGTGGTTGATGAAGTCCCAAATGGCCCTGTTGATCGATTGGAAGAAGCCACGAGGATGGGGGCTAAAATTGCCTGAAAAATGTATAAAACTTTGGGCAGAATGTCCATTTTGACGGCTTATCGGTTTATCATAAGATTCGAGGCACGTTCACAACGTTCTCATTAGGGGCATATACAGTAGTTTATATCTGTCAGGGTGGGTAGTAGAAAGGTAGGGATTTGGATTCCAAGATATTTGACAGATTTTTGCTGCCATTTAATTTCAAGTGAGGATTGAACCTAGGTTACTGTAGGTTTGGGTAGGGATATGTTAAGGGCCTCAGTTTGTCGTAATTTACTTTAAAGTTACTAGTCAGTCCAAACTCTGTGAATGCCTTGATAATGGCTGGTATAGATGTGTGGGGCTTAGTAACATACAATAAGAGGTCATCCGCATAAAGGGACAGTTTATATTGACGATGGCCAATAGATATACCCTGAATATTGGAGTCGTGCCGGATGGCTATTGGCTAGATGCTACATTGTGAGTATGTACAACAATGGCGACAAGGGACATCCCTGGTGGGTTCTGTTACGGATCCATATTGGGTCAGATAGCAGGCCATTAGATCAGATCCGTGCTGTAGGGTTGTCATAGAGAGCCAGGATTTTGCATAGCATGTTGGGTCCAAGATCGACTTGTTGAAGCGTTCTCTCCAAAAATTGCCAATGAACCTGGTTGAACGCCTTTTCGGCGTCGACCGAGATCAAGCAAGCTGGAATTCTAATTTTTTGGGAATATTCCACCAGGGAAATAGTTTTGAGGATGTTATCCCTGGCCTCCCTCTTTGGGGTGAACCCCACCAGATCATGTGTGTATTAGGTCAGGTATCGCTGGCAGGAGGCGATTGGCCAAAAGCTTGGAGTATAAGCGAATGTCAATGTTAGTAAGAGAAATGGGGCGAAAGCTACCGCACAGTGTAGGATCTTTCCCGGGTTTCTGTAGAAACTATGATATGGGCTTCCAGAGCCTGTCTCGGAAAGGTGAGTCCCTAGAGATGTTATTAGTCGTCTTAATAAGAAGTGGTGTAAGGGAATCACAGAAGGATTTATAGAAACTGGTCCGGACCTAGACTTTTGTTAGGTTTTTGGGAGGATATTGCCAGCACAAGTTCGTCCTCGGTAAATGGTCGCTCGAGATCCTGCACCAGATCTGTAGGGATAGTCGGAAGTGCCGTGGCAGCAATGTAGTTGTCAATTTTAGATTGAAAGTCTTCAGGCGACATGTGTGGAGGGCGTGAGGGGAGGATTTTATAGTGAGTTGTAGTACGACCGGAAAAATTTGTTAATTTCCTTAGGATGATGGGTGAGTTGGCCGTCAGGTCTCTTGAGTTTAGGGATGGAGGCAATGCTATTTTTAGCATGGAGGGCTCTGGCCAACAATCTACCTGGTTTGTTGGCTTCAACATAAAACAGTTTACGTGATCTGTCCCTAACAGACAAGGCCTTCTGTTCGTCAAGTTCAACAGTTTAAGTCTCGCGTCGGATAAGGCAAGTTGGGTAGTCGGAGATTGAATACATTTATGGGAACGTTCCAGTTTAGCAATCCGAAGAGACAGTTCCTGAATCTGGGCAAGGCGTAGTCGTTTGAGTCTAATGCCGTGTTTAATAAATACCCTGCGTAATATGCATTTCAATGCCTCCCATTGTACGGGAGCAGAAGTATCGTCATTACTATGGTCAGAGATAAAGTTTGATATGGTGGTCTGGATATCAGCAGAGCACATGTCGTCCTGTAATAGTGAGTCATTAAGTCTCCAAGTCCAGTCATGACCAGGTAGATCAGGTAGGGAGAAGGACAGAAACACTGGCACGTGATCAGACCATAGCATATTCCCGATCCTAATTTGGGGATGGTACGTCAATGCATATTGACTGATAAGAAAAAAATCAATGCGGAAGTAAGAGTTATGAGCTGCAGAAAAGAAGGAATAATCTCTATCTGTAGGGTTGAGGATGTGCCAAACATCCAGCAGATTATGTTGGATTAGGAATCTCTTTAATTTATTGATTTGGTTATAGGGGATGGAGCTTCTGCCCGAGGAAGTATCCAAAGCCGGGTTTAAGACACTATTAATATCTCCAGTAAAGAGGATCACCCCTTCGGCAAAGTCCATTAGCTTGTGAAGATATTGAATAGTATTGGTTATCTGGTCTTGGTTTGCAATATACACATTAGCCAGGATGTATGTTTTACCGCTGAGAGATATTATCAAAAACAGATATCTACCGTCGGGGTCCGAACAGGAGTCTAACAGAGCACGTAGCTCTGAACGAAGTTCCGGACAGCATGGACTTTGAGGGTTCCCTATCAGGCCAAGCGATGTAGATGTGTTTGTATCTGCCTGCTCTTCACGGCCATAACTATGGTAGTGCATGTATCGTCAACTCTGAAGCTTTAAACCATATTTACAGTCCGCTGTAACGTGTTGGGCAGTGCATTGTTGATCCTGCGATAAAAGACACTGTCTACTCCCTGTAGAGAACAGGGTATTAAGGTGGTAAGGTCTCGTATCGAGGGAGCAGGGTGCCATTTATATGTCGTTGAAGAAGGCAATAAGGGAGAAAACACACAAGCAGGCTCGTCGCAGCATATAGGACCATTCACATCTCTCTTGCATGTGGGCCTGTAGGTGGTGAACTGGGAATGTTCCTGTTGGAAGGCCGCACGTCGGCGTTGCGGGATCGACAGGACCAACGGTAACAGTATCCAGTGCTAACCAGTCAGGTATGTCAATGGGTTCCATGTCCAGAAAGCGAAAGACATCCGGTAGTTGTCTGTGATCATTCACGAAGATGCTGTTGTTGCGTAGGCAGATAGTCAGGCCAAAAGGGTAGTTCCATACATATGTGCCCCCACAGTCCCTAATTTTATCCAGTAAGGTTTCATTTGATGCATCATGTACAAAGTTCTGCGAGACAGATCTGGAAGGAGGTGGATTGTAGCCCCATCCAAGTGATATGGGCCCCTATTCCATGCACGACGCATTATCTCCTCTTTCATGAGAAAAAAAAATGCACCCTGCACAACACATCTCTGAGCTGGGTGCGTTCTCCTCCACCAGGGATGGTTACTCTGTGTACTCTGTCCAGTTCGATGGATGCAGAGGTAGGCCTGCCAGAATGTCATTAAATATGCCACTAACAGAGTCCCATAAGTCTGCTGCTCTAATGGTCTCCGGGATGCCACACAGCTTTATATTGTTTCGCCTGTGGTGATTTTCTAAATTGTCATGTTGCAATCGCCGATGGGTCATAGCAGCCTGATGTTGCTTGTGCATATCTTCCAGAGAGTCTAGCCTGTATAGTATTGCATCTCTGTCAGTAGTAGATAGAATTTCAACAGAATTTTTAAGCTTCTGCACATTCTGAGATATGTTAGTGATGTCTTGACGCAGGGATGATACCATCCTGGTCGCAAAAGGTTCCATGTCTTGTCTTGTAGGTAGGGACAAGAGGATAGAAGACATCTCTGCAGGAGATAATACAGCCTGAGAGGCGGGGGCAGGCATAGCACTATGATCTTTGAAATCAGCAGACATGCTAGGCTGATCAGGATTGGTAGATAGATCCTCTCTCAACAGCACAGGTATGCCAGAGAGGCTGGAGCTCGGACCAGAGGGTCCTTTGGTGGTAGCAGGGGGAAGTGGAGAGATACTTCCTACCTGTTGATTAGCTGCTGAGGTGCCGACCTAGTTCTCAGCGTTTCTGGGGTGAAGTAGTGCTGGATGTCAGCAAAATGCGTACCGCAGAGGTCTCCGTATTTAGGGCCCTTTCTGGACACAGACATCTCAGGCAAGAGCTGGTGAGAAACTCTTTCTTGCAGGCATGTGGTGTGGAGCTCAGACAGTGTAGTTTCACACCGTCATGTCATATCCCCTTCCCCAACCTCTAAAAATGTATATGGGGATAGTGTTCTCATGTACCCAACTTTAGATAGCTATCTGTAAGAGGATTAAAACCAGGTTTACCATCTTTTTTTTTTAAGGCTGGGGAATAAAAGTACTGAACAAATGCAAACACAAACAAATAGTACACTAAATAGGTGCAATACAAAAATATAACTTTATTAAAAATAATAAATGCTTCAGATTAGTTGCCCCCCCCCCCCCCCCCAAAAAAAAAATCTCCACAATCTGCAGCAAAGGCCCTCCTTCTCTTACCACTGCACTGTATCAATGGCTGCTAGGAATTTAGGGATATATAGCTTTTTTGACCTCCAGGGTAATGCAATGGGGACCCTGATGTTTAAGGGGGCTCTGATGTTATAGTGGGCTTCTGATGTGAAAGTGCGATGTGAAAGTGCTTTGGACCCTGATATAAGAGGGAATATGTTGTGTAAGTGGGGCTCTGATGTAAAAGGGGACTTTGGTGAAGGGGAATCTGATGTAAATGCATCTCTGATGTGATAGGGTTTTCTAAGGTGAAGGGTGTCTTTAATGTGATGGGGAACTTCAAATTGCAAGAATATTTCTTGGAGTGAGTTTATTCATGCCTTTAAATTGTATTCGGTCATTTATTAAACTGTTTTTTTTCTGCTTTCAAATATTTGTAAAGTATAAGATGTGGGCCTTGTACTGAACAGTTTTTACAGGTCCCTGGTCAAAAAAAGCTGATATAATGTATTTTGTAATAATGTAGTTATAGTAAAATGGTTTAATACTTTTACACATTTTTTAAAAGGTAAATTATAAACAGAATACTCCTTTTTTTTTTTTTAAGTCATTGACATTATAAATACACAATTTACTTATTTGGGTTTAATTCCTCATATCCAGAAAGAAGTGTTTCTTGTTGCAGAAAAATAAAAAAAATATGAAGCATGTAAGCTTAATGGCTGCACAATACTGCAGAATTACATTTCGTTGTGAATGCTGTTGGGAAAATTGACTCATTAAAGTGGTTACTTTCCTTCAATGAAGAAGAAACAATTGAAAGAAGAAAATGAGATAATTGAGGTAGCTCTAAATGAAAGTGTCCTTGATTTAAAAGTCATTCGGAATCTCTCGTCTCACAATAAAGCTCCTTTCGTACATTTGGAACACAATGAAAAGGAAAGACGAACATTCAAGTACAAAAGCTAATTGATACTATTCACTAGAATACAGCATTAGAAATGTTATTATTGAATAGGTAAAATCTGGATAATTTTAAAAGGGAAATTAATCCTGTTATTGCCATAGTAAATAAGCAGAAAAAATGGCATGCATACAAATACTGCATGATTTTCTTGTTAATAATATGGGGCATAGGATTAAGAAAAGCAGAAAACAGTGTAATCTCTGTCTTTAACATGATAAATTCTACAAAAACTAACAGTGCTAAATTCTAAGAGAGTAAAAGCTCACTCACACTAGAACACATATGACAACGCATGTTTAGGTAACAAGCCTTGCATTTTTTATGCATTGAATTGCATTTGTGAAGGATACAGTTAAATTAACTTAGATAAAAATGAGTAGGGCAACACACTGAACTGCAGTATGTGGGTCTATTTTGCAATGCTGCAACACAGCTTAGCGACAATCGTTGAGCATACAAAAAACAATGGCTTTCAGCTGTGCTTGAATTTTACTGAATTAGAAATCGCAACAAAATATATAACAGTTTCCAAATGGAAATATGGCATAATACATATTGAGCATTAATTTAAAAAAAAGAAGAGCGAGAAGTGGGACTTTATATGAAGCACACAGCAGCAAACGAGGAAGCCAAGTGACTGGGAAATTATGTTTATTTATATTGTATAATCTCATATAGGACATTTTGGACAAACAAAAAACTTTAGATAATTTTCAACATAAATGACATAGTAATCCGCAATCTAATAGACATTCATATGTTATATACAAAAATGGAAATTGATATATTTATATACCTAGCCAAGATAGAATTGGAGCCTAAATGGCCTAAATGATCTTTTTAAGTTCCTCTCAGAAAGGAGCAAAGAGAGGGGAAAAGGAGGTAACACAATTAATGTAATACATTATTAAAAACGTGTTGATCCATGGTAAAATGGTAATGAAAGCTGATGGCTCAATGCGTTTCGTAGCCTAATAGCCGCTCATCAGGAGCATAGACTATGGAATATATCTAGAAACAGAAAACATATGTATCTAGTCTCAAAAGTAGTAATTAAGGAATAAGGATAAATATAAAAAAGGGGACAAAATAATTATAAATTAAAATGATATATGGGAGGATTCTAAAGGGTTGTGTGGCCAACTTACATCTGTACTCCATGCAGCGGCAGTGCGCCATCGAGAATCGGCAACACACTGCAAGGCCTCACCTCCGGGCGCTGTGGTAGCTGGTCAAATATAAATTTCATTTATAATACATTAATTGTGTTACCCCCTTTTCCCTTCTCTTCCCTCCTTTCTGAGAGGAATTTAGAAAGCCATTTAGCTCCAATTTTATCTTGGCTATGTATATAAATGTATCAATTGCCATTTTTGTATATAACATATTAATATCTATTAGATTGTGGATTACTATGTAACGTATGTTGAAAATTATCAAAAGTTTATTGTTTAACATTTTTTTTTGCTCAAAATGTCCTATATGAGATTATACAAACAACATCATTTTCAGTCACTTGACTTCCTCATTTGCTGCTGTGTGCTTCATATAAAGTCCCACTTCTTGCTCTTCTTTAAAAAATGGGGATGGAGGCAGTTACCCCTTTGGTTCCTGCTTCATGTAAAGTCCCAAAACCCCTTTCTTTCTCATTCAACAATTCAATTAGGGATGGAAGCACACGGCAGCAGTGCCAGCATAAATATACGCATGGCCATTGACACCAATGGCCCTGTGATTTTCTAGTTTAAAAAAACATTTTCTCTCCTTCCCCTTTATTGAGTAAGTCTTTTTTTTATTTTCATTTTTATAAAGATTATTGTATTTTTGTTTTTCCTTGGCTGTTGTGTCCCGGTTCTGCAACGGCGCATTGATGGTTGTGTGATTGGTTTGGCTGGTCCATCCGTCTCTGCCTTTAATCTGAAAGCTGTGATGCAAAGTATGGGCTTCCCCCTTTCTCCACCTCCTTGTGACGTGGACTGGGTGGACGCACTATCCCTACGCATTGACGTCACACCGCACATGAGGGGTGTAAAGCCATTGGCGGCGGAGTGGTCCATACTGGCAAGCACACAAGAGAGTTGGGTAGGCGCTAATCGCCAGATTGCTGACCCACCCAGGTGAAAGCGTTCCTCTCTCTCTCTGTTTGCCTGCATGACGCAGGGGGGTGGGCTGTGGTGGTACACCTATATAGGCACCTCCTATGATTGGCTCTAACACACTGAACTACCATGGACCACTTATGCCGTGTACACGCGATCGGATTTCCAATGAAAAAAGTCTGATGGACTTATTTTATTGGAAATTTCGATCGTGTGTGGGCCCCATCAAACTTTTTTCCATCGGAGTAAAATAATAGAACATGTTTTAATTTCTTCCAATGGAAAAAAATCCAATGGGAAATTCCAATCGTCTGGGTGAAATTCCATCGGAGAAAAATCCATGCATGCTCAGAATCAAGTCGATGCATGCTTGAAAGCATTGAACTTAATTTTTCTCGGCTCGTCGTAGTGTTTTATGTCACCACGTTTTGGACAGTCAGAATTTAGTCTGACAGTGTGTATGCAAGACAGCTTGAACGAAGTTCTGATGAA
The DNA here is from genome assembly GCA_029574335.1 of Rana kukunoris. Lineage (NCBI taxonomy): Eukaryota > Metazoa > Chordata > Amphibia > Anura > Ranidae > Rana > Rana kukunoris. The sequence goes on along the minus strand of JAJQKJ010000104.1, from coordinate 159,664 downwards.
AAAAATCCATCGGATTTTAGACCATCGCGTACTACGCGTACTACGCGTATGCGGCATAACATGTCCATGGATCTTGGCCTACATCTGTCAACAACAGGTATATACTCACTCTCATCACTCAACTTCCAAGTTTTCCCTGTATGCATTTTTGTTTATTTTGTCGTTTTATGTTTTAATTTGATTTCCACTCCTACTGTCTTTCCCCTTACCAATTTCCTTCCTACACCTCCACTCACTTAATACATTTTTTTTTTCACTTCACCCACAGCCCATAGCCACACTCTATGCACCCTATATATTTATACATATATAACCATATATATACAATATATACAATTTTTCTTCACATAGGTCACCCAAAGGGGTTATCACCTCCACCCTTATGAGGGGAATTCACTCACACCCACCTGCCTTGGATCTGTCTGTGCCGGTTGTTATCCCCCTTGCAAGCTACCACAGCGCCCGGAGGTGAGGCCTTGTGATATATTGGCAATTCTCGATGGCGCACTGCCACTGCAATCCAAAAAATAGTCGATTCTGGTAAAAACGTTATGTGGGTTGGAGTAGAAGGTGAATTCCCTGTCTGTGGGATGTTTTAAGTGCCAAATGTCCTGGAGCTGAAAGGGAGTCCATGGTGGATGTAAAGAGTGTGGGAGTAGTGGAGTCAGGTCCTGGCCTGGAGCTTTTAGGGGATGATCTGTTATCAATCTGGTGTAAAGTGTCATTAACCGCCCTGGCGGTATGATTCTGTCTGGAATTACGTACCAAAAGCGGTTCAATTATTTTGCATGGAAATTTGGTGATATGTATCATAGGCCTGCAATTCTTAGTAATTACTTGCTTAAACCTGACCAAAACAAGACTCTAGTAGACATTCCAGATGTGATAAATTTGAAACACAAACACATGAATTATAATCTAATAAATAATATCATTTTATTCAATAATGCAAAGAAAAATAAAGAAATTAGTCAAACAAAGAAATTTAATACACATCCTGGGTGTAAAAAAGTTTGAAACATGGAACTAGACAAAGTCCGACGTTGCAATCTGGGCAATAGTACCTGATTTCCTTTCAGATTTTTTTTCCATTTCCATCCTTCTTGGAACAGCAAACGACGCACATCCTGGTAGGCGCTAACTTTCGTGCGGTTGGCGGTACAAAGTCTACAAAATGACAACCTGTCAGGCGCTCTGGATTGCCAACGTCAACAGTGCGTCGTCCGGGTCTGTTAGCAGACACTGATGGCGTCGGGTGGTTGATAAAAATTTGCTTAGCCAGCTTCCATAAAAAAAATCGCAATGAATAAGAGGTGTGTTCGTGTTTGCCTTATAAAGAATATAGGCGTTCCAAAGACATTGTTCAAGGAGATGCCTGAAAATTTTTTGTAGTCCTTTTTCTGTTGTTTGCGCATCGCTGGGTAAAATGTCTTTGCCTGATCGGCTCGGTCGACACCCCCATCGTGTGATTGTAGTCGATCACTACTTGTGGCTTCAGCACATCTTTTCCGTGTTTTGTGCGGACCATGGTAGTGGAGGTGATGTGCACGGTGCTCATGACACACACGTCCTTTTTGCCATCATTGCCATCATTGCCATCATTTTTCCCTTTTGGAAGGCAACCATCTCTCCTTTTATTTAGTTTTTTCTTGCCAAACGTAGATGACATGTCACGCCGGTTTGGCCTCACTGTACCATACCCATCCGTTCTGTTGAGGAGCAGAACCTCATAAAGTTCCGGTGATGTATAAAAATTGTCTGTTGTTACGCAATATCCCTGGTTCAGTAATGGGTCCAGAAGTGAAAGGACTGACAATGTGGCCATCCCATAGCAGTTGTACCTGGGATTGAATTTGGTACCCTTACCGGTGTAAATTACCGCATTCCAAATATATCCTGTGGAAGATTCACATAGCATATAACATTTTATGCCAAAGCGCGGCCTTTTGGACGCAATAAATTGGATCCAGCTCAGGCGTCCCTTGTAGGCCATCAGACTTTCGTCCAAACTGACATCCCTTTCTGGCACGTAGGTCCGCTGGAAGTTGGCAACAATCATCTGGTACACCTCCCAGATTTTTTTGAGCTTGGGCGCAGGATGCGTGGCCTCATCAAATTCTTCGTTGTTGGCGAAGCGTACGTTTTTCATAATGAGTGAAAAACGATACTCAGACATCACAGTCCCAAAAAATGGCGTGGCCAGCATCTTGTTGGTGGTCCAGTACCATTTCTGGAGCGGTTTGCCCACCACCCCTTGAAGGATGATGAGTCCTAGAAACTTCCAGATGTCCTCTTTAGTGACAGGTTCCCATTTCCTGGATCTCGAAAATCTGGCACGCAGAGTAGCAGATTGCTGATCGTGGTATCGATTGGTCTCTGTCACAATTTTTAAAATTACCTCCTCAGAAAGAAAAAGTTTCAGGTACGCCAGAGGGTTGTCCCTCTCCACATCAACCTTCATCCCAGGAGATCCAGTGAATCGGAACCTCGGGGGCGCTGCCTGGTCCGCATCGCTGTCTATAGCGCACCAAGTGCGCACATCACTTAGGTCAGGTGCGGGATCATCGGCGTTGTCACTTTCTGGATCAGTGTCGGTGTCAGAGCCAGATGACAAATCGCCCCATGACTCACTGTCGCTCTGTTCTGCAATCAACTCTGTTTCGCTGTCGCTGTCGCTCAGCAGATCAAAAAGCGCATTCGTAGGACAGCGCTTTTTAGATGCCATTTTCAAAGGGTTTTGAAAGGTTTTATTTGTCACAAATGACAATGGCAAGGGGCACTGAAAGGGCACTGTGTCAGATTCCAAGGTGATACAGTGTAATCCTCTCAGATTACATTGTATCACCTCCTTTTTATGTGTTTGTGTTTGTGCAACATTTGAATTTCCCTCCCAGTTCCGCTCCCATGCACCATTGCGGTGCAGGGAACGGAACCAGGAAGTCAGATGACCGGTGGACGGCGCGGCGGGGATCTGGGCGGCGATCACAGCAATGGAAGATCATCGCTGGATCGCCTGGAGAAAGTAAGGAACGCCGCTGCAGGCTCTGCACATCCACCCCGAGCGTGACTCGGGGATACCAATCGTAGCAAAAAAAAACAACCCCGAGTCACGCTTGGGGATACCGTCAAGGGGGTTAAAATCACCTCCAATTAAGTGAGGGAGGTGAGTGTTTTAAAGTAAGTAACCATGCAGATAGTTCACTATAAAAGGTTTTATCGGGACTGTTATGAGCGTAAATGTTTGAGATTACTAATTCCTTGGATCCTATTTCGACATGCACTCTGTAATGAGCTGTGCCTGGTTGTCTGTTTTTTTTTTTTTTTTTTAAAGTGTATTTTGTGCGTGAACTCGAGAGAAAGGAGCCGGACTGCAGGAATTGGGAGTAGGCAGACCCTCCCCCCAGAGGCAATCTGCCATCCTTCTCCATGCCCCCGGGTGGCAAGGGCGGGTGTGAGGGTGGGACTCCCACTCACCCCGCCCTACCTGCTCCGCTTGGGAGCCCAATGGGGCCCAACAGGACCACAACGTGGCAGAGGGACTCCCCCTATGAGGAAGTGTGGGGGTCTAGCCCGCTCAGTCAGCCCCGCAGGTCCTTCGCCTCTCTTTTTTAGGAGACCGCATGGCCAAAGTGCGTGCATGTTAAACCAATTTCGTGTGCGTGCAAGTGTGGTGGTTTTGGTGGGGGGGGGGGGGGGTTGTGGGTGTACTAAGCACAGGCGTACCTTGCATAGCACACCCACCGGGAGCCGGGCTGAGACCATCAAACTCAATTCACATGTAGCCGAGACCGGGATCCGAACCCTTGGCTGCAGAGGTGAATGGCTTGTCTGTGCAGTGCCAATCACGTTGAGCCATCACAGCTCCTGTGCCTGGTTGTCTGATTGTACTGAGAGGACCGTACAGGGGAGGTTCTTATAAATCAGCAGGAGAACTCCTGCTTTACGTCCAATGGCCTCTGAGCCTAGGACCGTGCCTACCCAGAGTTTTTTCATGCAATTAAAATCAGGGTTTGATAAATGAGTTTCCTGGAGTAGGGCGATATCAGTTTTAATTCTTTTGAGATGTCAGAGGATCTTCATTCTCTTGTTAGGGGATCTGAGCCCTTTTGCGTTCCAAGAAACAATTTTCATGTTAGGGGGATTGGGAAGGGGATTTGTGACAAAGTTACAGATATGCCATGTAGCGCTCAGCCCCGAAGGAGCCGCTGATTAGTTTGGGACCGGCATGCTAGGTTACCAGTGATTCTTGTCTAGGGATAATATTAGTGAAGGTGGTTAAAGAGCAAGTGTCCAGACGTCAACTTGAGTTTTCAATGCTTTATTCCAAGGCCCAACATGGCCAACATCAACATGACACACGATAGAGGAAAGGTTGATGAGCAAGGAGAGAACTATAGTATCAGGCCTTGGATATCAAAGAGAGAGCAAGCCTGCTCTCAGCACAGTCAAGTTCAAACGTCGCCACTCTCAACAGAGTGGGTAAAGTGCCCCAGACAGGCGATTTACTTGAGCCTGGCAGCCGAAGGGCCACTTTTAAACAAAGTCACTGGGAGGAAAACAGGGGCATCTGCCACAGGCCTGGTGAATTTTTCTTAGATATGTCAAAGGCTAGAACCAATGAATCCTCCCAGTAAGTCCAATCTCAATGTCACCGACGGACAACTGAAGTGTACCTGTCATGTGGCGTGGTGACTGGAATCCCGGTGATTCGTCCAGGCCTCGCAGACAAACTCTACCTCTGGGCCCTCCCGAGCCGACCCCCCACCGCTCAGCTCCCGGCTTAGGATCTGGGACCCAGCAAGCCGCTGGGGACCCTCTCTGCATCAGAATGAAGTTCCACCTGGCACGCAACATTGGCCAGGCAGGCCTCGATGGCAGGGCCCATGGATGCGCGCACCCTGAAGGTGGATGCCAAACCTGGAACGCGGGCCCCGCATAGCACAACTCTCACAGGCGACTGCCCCAGATATACCCTCCCGCCAGCATGTCCAGAGAAAGAACCGGTCCTCTGATTGGCTGCTGGGAGAAGTTGGGTCTGTCAGAACCCCTTCTAGTGCCGACTGTGGTAATAACACCCCCCTGGCATGCAGACCGACCCACAAGGCAGTTCCAAAAACTGGCAGCAACTCTGAGGATAGTAAAGCAAACTGTCCCGCTGTGGACAGCCAGATCCCCGTGTCCGTTACGGGCACTTCGAGTTCCGCAGACTCGGCAAGCACCTTTGGAGTAGTGGTAGGGTGCCTCAAAGCAGCTGGGGCCCTGGAAGACCCGTACATCATCGGTGTGACATCATTCCAGCCAGGGAGAAGGGTGGTTCTGGCATTTTGGCGTGCCAGTGGGCGTTCCCTCTCTCCTTACATATCTTAATACAAGGACTTTTCTCGCTTTGGAAACCACAGCTTGGCATTGCATGCTATTATTGAGCTTATGATCTACCAAAACCCCCAGCTCCTTCGCTACTATGGATTTCCCCAGTTGTACCCCCTCTAGTATGTATGATTCATGCATATTCTTAGCCCCCAAGTGCATAACTTAACATTCATCAACACTAAACCTCATTTGCCACTTAATTGCCCAAATAGACATTAGTGCATTAAGGTTTGCTTGTAAATTGGAGACATCCTGTAAGGATGTTTATCCACTGCATAGCTTGGTGTCATCTGCAAAGACAGAAATTGCACTTTTAATCCCAGACCCTATATAATTTTTAAAGTTATAAAAAAGTAATGGTCCCAACACTGAACCTTGGGGTACACCACTGATAACTTTAGATCATGCAGAGTAAGAATCATTAACCACTACTCTCTGAATCGTTTTTTAGACAGTTTCTATCCATTTACAACTAAAAGAAAAATTATTTGGTGCTGGAAAATAAACATTGAAAATACAAAATAGTGATAACAAGTTACAATGCTAGCCAGCACTTAAGGATCAATTCAAATAAACGTCCCAACAAGAGATTAAATATAATAACGTGCAGCGCAAATACATAAATATAATAGAATATAATCATACAATATAGTGATCAAAAAAAGTCCATATAGTGCATAAGTAAAAGAGGTATTCAACACAATCATGACTGCGTGCAAAATCCAGAATCAGTGACCCCAGGACAGATCCTCCACCAGGTAATATGAATGGCCTCACACCTGAACTATTCGACCCAAAGCTAGGTCATAAAGCATGGAAATAACAAACACATCCTGATCTCAATGGAGGACAGCAATAGGAAGGCAACTCCGTAACTCCCCAGATCCAGAGGATGGAAGATGGATGATATGCAAATACAGAAAAAGAGGGGACTAGTGCTCTCTGTATTACATCAACGATTTATTAAAACAAATAGAATAAAACTCACAGTCTCAAACACTCTCGGCCGAGTTCTAGGCTTCAGGCATGTCATATTACACCAGGCATCTAGCAGCACATGAATCCAAGGCGTGAGGCGAAGATCGCGGGTGACGTCACATGACTCCTCTCCCTTATATGCATTGCGTCCCAGTAGGCGGGACTTCCTCAGCGTGGGGTGGAGAGAGATCCTCAGAAAGATTGAGATTGATTGAGATTGATTTTTCCAAGCCTGTAGACTTTACCTTACACATTAGCCGTGTGTTGGGAACTATGTTAAATGCTTTGTAAAATCCAAGTATACCACGTCCCCAGCCACCCCTCTGTCCAAGATTTTACTTACCTCCTCATAAAAAGAAATAATTTTTTTTGACAACTTCTGTATTTCATGAATCTATCCTTTTCTGGTGCTTAATTTTTTTGTGTTCTTTTATTAAATTCTCTTTTATCTTCCCGACTATAGAAGTCTGGTCTGTAGTTACTTTGTAATGACCTTGATCACTTTTTAAATATGGGCACCACATTGGCCCTATGCCAATCCAGTGGTAACAGTTCAGTCATTAAGAGTCCCTACAAATTAGAAACAATGGTTTTGAAATGACAGAGCTCCATTGATTTAGGATCTGTGGGTGGATGCCATCTGGTCCAGGTGCTCTATCTATCTTTATGCTGTCTAAACATTTCTGGACCATATCACTTTTGAGCCATTGTGGATCATTTGGGGCTGTGTCAATACCATCCCCGTTATGGACATGAGTTCCCCTATGCTCCTTTGTATACACAGAGCTAAATAAAGTATTTTAGAAATATAGCAAGGAGCGCATGGAAGGACCTTGTCTAACAGTTCACATTAAAACAAGGGGCCAGATTCAGGTACACGTACATTTGCACAGCGTATCCGAGATCCGCTACGCAGCCGTATTTTACCAGGCTCTAGAACTAATTCTGGTAGATTTTTGTCCATACGATACGGCGGCGTAGTCTATTTCTCGCCGCGTAATCGAAATACGCGATTAGGGGGCGTGAAGCATTTAAATTAGGCGCGTCCCCGCGGCGATCGAACTGCGCATGCTCCGTTCAGAAATTTCCCGCCGTGCATTGCGTGAAATAACGTCGATACGTCATTCGTTGTTTGAGTAGCGTCGTTTATGGACATTCCTATTCCCGGACGTTTTACGCCAAAAATATAAAAAAAGACGTCGGAAAACGTTGATATTCGACGCGGGAACGACGGCCATACTTAACATGGGCTGTCTAATATTAGACCAGCAAAAAGCTGGTATAGTTTTACGCAGCAAAAAGATGACTAAAGATGGCGTAAGAGATTGCGATAGACGTTCGTAATTTCGTGGATAGTCTGCAAAAGCTCATTTGCATACCCCAACGCGGAAAACGACGGGAACTCCACCCAGCGGCCGCAATTTTATTGCAGCGTAGATCCAAAGGCGTACGAACACGTAAGCCAGTCGGATTGAAGCGCAAAGCCGTCTTTTCATGGTTTGAGGATTCAAACTAGTGAAAAAACGCGTGTAATTAGAAAGTACTCCAGTCTAACACCAGTTAGACAGGAGATACGGCTCTCTGAATCTGGCCCAAGGGGTTTAGTTTACACACATATGTAAACACATGCGCAGTCTGCAGTAGCCACTAGATATGTGCATTCCCGTTCCTACGAATGTTATTTTTGTACGAAAATGTTCATTTTCGTACCCGCGGGATAATGTGTACATACGAAAATGGTAAAGCACCAAAATACGAAAACGACGGGATAACGGATGAGCCGCATGACGAACGACCTCAAATACGAACGAACGATCCGTCGAACGATCCGACGGGAAAAAACGACAAAACGAAAATGGCAAAATAACGAAAATTAAATCTGTATCAAGAGGTTTGCATTGTGTATTTTGTTCATTGTTCAATGACATCTATAACAAAAGAATTTCATTATGTATATTGAATGAATTCCTTTTTCTGTTTTCTGTGTATTCAAAATACTGAAGGCAAATTTTTTGTTATAGGTGTCATATAAACATACGAAAATAACAAAAGAAACAGGTTCAAATGCAAATCTTTTGTTTATGTTTTTTTTAATGGCCAGAGAGTTAGGCTGGCCATACATGATACAATTTTCTGTGCAATTTTCTTTAGATTTACCTTCAACTATGTAGTGCAAGGGCCTGCCTGATTGCATACAATTGAAAGTGTTGTTTAACATGGGCTGTCTAATATTAGACCAGCAAAAAGCTGGTATAGTTTTACGCAGCAAAAAGATGACTAAAGATGGCGTAAGAGATTGCGATAGACGTTCGTAATTTCGTGGATAGTCTGCAAAAGCTCATTTGCATACCCCGACGCGGAAAACGACGGGAACTCCACCCAGCGGCCGCAATTTTATTGCAGCGTAGATCCAAAGGCGTACGAACACGTAAGCCAGTCGGATTGAAGCGCAAAGCCGTCTTTTCATGGTTTGAGGATTCAAACTAGTGAAAAAACGCGTGTAATTAGAAAGTACTCCAGTCTAACACCAGTTAGACAGGAGATACGGCTCTCTGAATCTGGCCCAAGGGGTTTAGTTTACACACATATGTAAACACATGCGCAGTCTGCAGTAGCCACTAGATATGTGCATTCCCGTTCCTACGAATGTTATTTTTGTACGAAAATGTTCATTTTCGTACCCGCGGGATAATGTGTACATACGAAAATGGTAAAGCACCAAAATACGAAAACGACGGGATAACGGATGAGCCGCATGACGAACGACCTCAAATACGAACGAACGATCCGTCGAACGATCCGACGGGAAAAAACGACAAAACGAAAATGGCAAAATAACGAAAATTAAATCTGTATCAAGAGGTTTGCATTGTGTATTTTGTTCATTGTTCAATGACATCTATAACAAAAGAATTTCATTATGTATATTGAATGAATTCCTTTTTCTGTTTTCTGTGTATTCAAAATACTGAAGGCAAATTTTTTGTTATAGGTGTCATATAAACATACGAAAATAACAAAAGAAACAGGTTCAAATGCAAATCTTTTGTTTATGTTTTTTTTAATGGCCAGAGAGTTAGGCTGGCCATACATGATACAATTTTCTGTGCAATTTTCTTTAGATTTACCTTCAACTATGTAGTGCAAGGGCCTGCCTGATTGCATACAATTGAAAGTGTTGTTTAGTTTGACCTCATATATGGTTTTTGGTAAATCTAAAAGAAAATTGTACAAGAAAATTGAACATGTATGGCCAGCCTCAGTGACTGAAAGCAGCTTCTCTTTTGTGCAGAATAGTGAGTACACTTGTACAGTAAAGCCTAATAAACTTTTCTGTGGATTTTCATCTGAAGGGAGATCAGTTGGCCAGACTTCTGAACCCAAAAATGGTTTTCTGATGCAGTTTAAAAACAAACAAATTTTCTGAGAACGATCGGAAAATGATCGTTTTTATGTTTGTTGTTAAAATTGTCTGACCAAGTGTATGGGGCTTAACAATAGTATTAGTATTTTTCTGTGCACATGTCTAGTAGCCACATCACCACACCCCAGTGTATTGCAGTCCTTACTATATAATTTGATTTCCTCTGACGAAGTAAGGAATAGCACACGTGACCGGAAGTGACGTGAGTCCACCCGTCCATCTGGATGCAAATTTTTATCCCTGCCTGGTTTTATTATATGCAATGTAAGCATATTTTTTAAAAGTCATATATTTCTGCGTACATCACAATGGGACTTCCTTTTTGTTCTTTGTTTGCTTGGTGATTACCTGATTCATCTGTGAGCCTCCATTTTCTTGAAGACCGTCACAGCTAGTGTCAGTACCAGGAAGACTTACATTGAAGATACCATCTGCTCGGGAGGCTGGGGTATAGCCATTGAAAGCTGATTCACTCACCTATTGAGGTAAGTGCATCTATCAGGAAGATCTGCAATTTGAATCACTCTTTTATGGATTGAAACACTTATATTGTGGATTGAAGCATTTGAAGAGATCTTTTACCCATTGCACTAATTGTTTGGACTGTTGACTCCTTATATGAGTTATTATATTGTTTTGGCTTGTTTATTTGCACTTTCACATATAGCTGTTGCTCTTTCTAAGCTTGTTGTTGGCTATAGCTCCATATCATTTTATTGTTGTTTGAGACACATTTATAGGTACACACACTGCTTACGTTCAGCAATGATTTATTTTACTCATACAGGGCTCGACTGGGACACAAATTTGGCCCTGGACTTCATCCAGACTGGCCCACTTTGACAGGTCTCTCCCATGGTGGCCGGACAACTCCCGCACCCCCCCCCCCGGCCACCCATGCCCCCTCTCCCCCTTCACTAGCCACTAGCTGTTCTACTTTATTAGAGCAGAATGGCTGGTACTGGTACTCTTATAGGCAGTACCAGTGGGGAAGCTAGACATTATTTCACCGGGGCAAAGAATCAGTTTGGTGCTCCCCCTTATAGAACAAGATTAGGCAGAAGTTAGAAACTCCCAGGCCATAGTTGTTGAGTCAGCTGTCTGTCCCCTCCCCCGTGCTCCTATGTCATCCCCCCTGCTCCTCTGTTCCTCCCCTGGTGAGCGCTGCGGGGAGGGAGAGGAGGTAAGCACTGCGGAAAGGGAGAGACAGAGGAGCAGAGGGGGGCGGCAGTCCTCTGTCACTGAAGCCGGCCCACTGAGCCATCGGCCCACCGGGAAACTCCCTGTAGTCCCAATGGCCAGTCCATCCCTGTACTCATATACATCAGGTGTGTATGAGACTGCGCTCATCATTATTTATTTATTATATAATTTGATTCTTCAGTTTCTAGGCATGACCTGAGCCTCTCAGTATAGAAATCTGATCAACTGATATTGTATTAAGTAGTTGTCTAATTAACCATTATAGTGCCTGTATTAGGTCCCAATAGTCTGTCCATTTAATCCAGAGTCTATGACGCTGTGGACAAGCTTCAGGCTCACCTTTCTTTTGGACATTATGGGTTGAGGCTGTAAAGTCCTAAAGGGGAGGTTCTGCTCTGGGAGCAGGGGACTCTGATGATGCCAGAAATCCCAGGCTAGGTGAGACTGACACCACTGTTATGCTTGTCCATTGCTTGCATAACTTCCACATTCAACCCATTCACTTAATCAATTGCATTTGTCTCTGCCACTGCACCAGCCATGCGTCCCTGCTCATCCCACAATACAGTAAGGCTGGGCACAGTGCATCCTGGTTAGGGATGGGGTTTGAGTTCCTAGACATATCACTTTCAGTGTTCACAGTTTGGCAAACTAAATAGGGTTTTAGTCTTCATAGTGAAGCAGCTGGAAGTCATAATTTAGTGGCAGAATTAATACTGTCACTAAATGTCAATATGGGCCCAAGGTGTCTTTTGCTTTCTAGGAGACAAGTGGCCATAACAGCCAATTAGGATAAAAACAATAATGTGGGGTTCCCCCAAAATCATATCAGACCCTTATCCTAGATACAGGTAGGTAAAGGTATGTATTTAAGGGGGGCTCCCGCAAATCAAGACACGTATTCATGGGGTTGCTCAAAACGCCATACCATACCCCCTTTATAAGCATGCATCTTGGCTGGTCAGGAAAGAGGGGTCTAGCAAGCATGCACCCCCCAAACCATACCAAGCCACATCCCCTAAATACTGAGATGATACTAAGATACTATGCGAAAAACTAAAAGCTCACAATTCCAATCGCGTTCTGCGATCCACCAACCAAAATCTACTCCAGATACACAAAGCCAGATACAAGTCCAAAGGAGAAAGAAGATTTGCGGTCCAAGGACCAAGACTATGGAACGCTCTACCAACCAGCATCCAGTTGGGGGTGAACCACTTGGCCTTCAGAAGAAAGATCAAAACCCATCTCTTCTGAGGGAAAGAAAAGGAAATGGATACCAAGCACCCAGAGGCGATTCAGTTCGCATGTGTTGCGCTATATAAGTTTCTCACTCACTCACTCATTGGTACATGTTCCCCCTACACTAAAGTCTAATGCCGCGTACACACGATCATTTTTCGGCTTGTAAAAAACAAAGTTTTTTAGCCTCTTGAAAAAAATTTTTTTTTTCCCAACTTCATCATTAAAACGACGTTGCCCACACACAGTCGTTAAAAAAAATGCTCTAGCAAAGCGCAGTGACGTACAACACGTACAACGGCACTATAAAGGGGAAGTTCCATTCAAACGGCGCTTACTCAATTATGAATGGTAGTTTTACCAGAACCAGCGCTCCCGTCCCATAACTTGCTTCTGAGCATGTGCAGGTTTTTAACGTCATTTAAGCCCACACACGATCATTTTTTACAACCCAAAAAACTACATTGTTTAAAACGTTGTTGATAAATGCAGCATGTTCGAATTTTTTTTCTTGTCGTTTTTCAGATCCCGAAAAATTATGTGAAGCCCACACACGATCATTTTAAATGTAATTTTTTTTAAACGTCATTTTTTACATTCCGAAAAATTATCGTGTGTACTCAGCATAAGGTTTCAGTCACATGGGCATCCTTTAAATGTATTTTTGCGTGAAGGGCTGTGTTTGCCCATTAGGGATGAGCTTCGCGTTTGATACGAACGTATGTTTGACTTGAACATTGTCTGTTCGTACATTTTGATGAAATTCAAACAAAAGCGGTCGTTCGTGCCAAATTCGAGTGACGCAAAACGGCCCATAATTCACTGCGGCATTGCACGCTGATACTTGGCCAATCACAGCGCGCAAAAAACGAAGAGCCATAATTGGCCAAAGCCTGGGTGATTGTGCTATTCAAAGACGTTATCACACATATAGACACACAGAAGGTACAATATTTAAAGGAATTTTATTTTAATTTATTTTAATTTAAGCATCATAAAAATTAGGATTGTCCCGATACCGATACCAGTATCGGTATCGGGACCGATACCGAGTATTTGCGGGAGTACTTGTACTCCCGCAAATGCCCCCGATGCCTGGCCGAATACTCTGCCCCCCCCCTGCCGCCGCAACACCGCCGCCGTCGCCGCAACATCGCCATTGTCGCAACGCCGCATCCCGCCGCTTAGTTAATACGGACGGGGAACATTACAGCTTTCATTTGAATAGCTGTAGTGTTCGCCGCCGCACCACGTATAGACACTCCCCCTTGCTCGGGATTGGATCGGCGGTGGCGCGGCTCTAGGTATGTGGGACATGGCTGCATATATGGGGGATATGTGGGACATGGCTGCATATATGGGGGTGACATAGCTGCATATATGGGGGATATGTGGGACATGGCTGCATATATGGGGGATATGTGGGACATGGCTGCATATATGGGGGATATGTGGGACATGGCTGCATATATGGGGGATATGGGGGACATGGCTGCATATATGGGGGATATGTGGGACATGGCTGCATATATGTGGGACGTGGCTGCATATATGGGGTGACATGGCTGCATATATGCGGGATATGTGGGACATGGCTGCATATATGGGAGTGACATGGCTGCATATATGGGGGATATGTGGGACATGGCTGCATATATGGGGGATATGTGGGATATGGCTGCATATATGGGGGATATGTGGGATATGGCTGCATATATAGGGGATATGTGGGACATGGCTGCATATATGGGGGATATGGGGGACATGGCTGCATATATGGGGGTGACATGGCTGCATATATGGGGGATATGGGGGACATGGCTGCATATATGGGGGTGACATGGCTGCATATATGGGGGATATGTGGGACATGGCTGCATATATGGGGATATGGGTGACATGGCTACATATATGGGGGATATGTGGGACATGGCTGCATATATGGGGGATATGGGGGACATGGCTGCATATATGGGGGTGACATGGCTGCATATATGGGGGATATGTGGGACATGGCTGCATATATGGGGGATATGTGGGACATGGCTGCATATATGGGGGACATGGCTGCATATATGGGGGATATGGGGGACATGGCTGCATATATGTGGGGGACATGGCTGCATATGGGGGGGATATGGGGGGTATGGCTGCATATATGGGGGACATGGCTGCATATGTGGGGGGACATGGCTGCATATGTGGGGGGGACATGGCTGCATATGTGGGGGACATGGCTGCATATATGCGGGGACATGGCTGCATATGTGGGGACATGGCTGCATATGTAGGGGGACATGGCTGCATATGTGGGGGGACATGGCTGCATTTGTGGGGGGACATGGCTGCATATGTGTGGGGACATGGCTGCATTTGTGGGGGGACATGGCTGCATTTGTGGGGGGACATGGCTGCATTTGTGGGGGACATGGCTGCATAAAAGGATCGGTATTCGGTATCGGCGAGTACTTGGAAAAAAAAAAGTATCGGTACTTGTACTCGGTCCTAAAAAAGTGGTATCGGGACAACCCTAATTAAAATCACTGCTCCTGGAACAGTGATTTTATTAATCTTTAAATAAAAAAATAAAAAAAAGAAAGATTCCTTTAACCACTTCCCGCCCGGCCAATAGCCGATTTACGGCAGGGAAGTGGTTATGAAATCGTGACTAGACGTTCTCAAACGTCTAGCACGATTTCAATGCCGCGCGCGCCCGTGCGGGCGCGCAGCGCGGCGATTGGTGATGCGGGGTGTCAGTCTGACACCCTGCACCTCCGATCTCGGTAACGAGTCTCCGGCGGAGCCTCGTTACCACGTGATCAGCCGTGTCCAATCACGGCTGATCACGATGTAAACAGGAAGAGCCGCCGACGGCTCTTCCTCACTCGCGTCTGACAGACGCGAGTACAGGAGAGCCGATCAGCGGCTCTCCTGACAGGGGGGGTTCGCGCTGATTGTTTATCAGCGCAGCCCCCCCTCGGATCGCCACATGGACCACCAGGGAACATAAAAAAAGGGCAGTAAAAAAAATGACAAAAAAAAAAAAAAAAATGTCAAAAAAAAAAAAGTCAGCAGGAAAAAAAAAAAGGGCAGTAAAAAAAAATGATGCCAATCAGTGCCCACACATGGGCACTGATTGACAACATTAATCCATCAGTGCCACCCCTCAGTGATCATCAGTGCCACCCCAGTGTCTGTCAGTGCACCCCACAGTGCCAATCCATGCCCAGTGCCCACCTATCAGTGCCCACCTGTGCCACCTATCAGTGCCCACCTGTGCCACCTATCAGTGCCCACCTGTGCCACCTATCAGTGCCTACCTGTGCCGCCTATCAGTGCCCACCTGTGCCGCCTAACAGTGCCCACCTGTGCCACCTATGAGTGCCCATCTGTGCCGCCTATGAGTGCCCATCAGTGCCGCCCATGAGTGCCCATCAGTGCCGCCCATGAGTGCCCATCAGTGCCGCCCATGAGTGCCCATCAGTGCCCCATACCAGCGCCGCCTATCAGTGCCCATCAGTGCTACCTAATCGGTGCCCATCAGAACTACCTCATCGGTGCCCATCGGTGCCCATCAGTGCCACCATATCAGTGTCCGTAATTGAAAGAGAAAACATACTCATTTACAAAAAAATTAACAGAAAAAAATAAAAACTTTATTTTTTTTTCAAAATCTTTGCTCTATTTTTAGTTGTTGCGCAAAAAAAAAAAATCGCAGAGGTGATCAAATACCACCAAAAGAAAGCTCTATTTGTGGGGAAAAAAGGACGCCAATTTTGTTTGGGTGCAGTGTAGCATGACCGCGCAATTGTCATTCAAATTGCGACAGTGCTGAAAGCTGAAAATTGGCTTGGGCGGGAAGGTGCGTAAGTGCCTGGTATGGAAGTGGTTAAATATTGTACCTGCTGGTTGTCTATAGTTTGCCTGTGAAAACGTCTTTGAGAACCCGGGTCTTGCCCGAGGGAACATGTATCAATGGAAAAAACAGTTTTAAAAACGGTCGTTTTTTCAGGAGTTCTTAAAAAACGACCGTTTTTAAAACTTTTTTTCATTGATACATGTTCCCTCGGGCAAGACCCGGGTTCTTAAAGACGTTTTCACAGGCAACTTATAGACACCCCGCACTGCAGGTACAATATTTAAAGGAATTTTTCATTTTTTTTTTTTTTTATTTAAACATTATTAAAATCACTGCTCCTGGAGCAGTGATTTTAATGATGCTTAAATAAAATAAAAATAAAAATTCCTTTAAATATTGTACCTGCTGGGTGTCTGAAGCTTGCCTGTGAAAACGTCTTTAACCTCACTGGCGGTATGATTCTGTCTGGAATTACGTACCAAAAGCGGTACAATTATTTTGTATGGAAATTCTGCGTTTTATACTGTAGGCCTGCAATTTTTAGGAATAACTCACTTAAATTTGTCCAAACCAGAGTCTAGTAGACATCCCGGGTATGATAAAGTTTGAAACACAAAATCATAAAATTATAATATAATAAATAACTATAAATAATTATAACAAATAATAATGTAATTATAATAAAAATTATTCACTAATGTAATCAAATAAAAATCACTGAAATTTGCTCAGTTGCAGAATTGTCGCTGTCATTATTTTTATTTTTTTATGACAAATTTCCCCACAAATCGCTATCGCTCAATTCTGCAAGTGATTATCATTTATTATCGCTGTTTTCTAGCTGCTCTAAAATCACTTTTGACATAAAGGGACACTTTTGGTTGCTATGGACAATCTACAGTTTGCAGGCACAAAAAAAATGTTTTTATTATGTAAAAGAACATGCAGGGCACTGGGCAGACCACTAGGGACAGGGGGGGTGTGTACTTTTTACATACAGTACTGTAATCTATAAGATTACAGTATTCTGTATGTAATGTGTTTGTTTACTTTTTTGAATTTGCCGCCGGTCTCCGCCCCTGTGCGCCGTTACGTCGCAGGGAACGGAGATCGGCGGCGCGCGGGCACTGTGTGAGTCGAATGGAGGACGCCACTCGCTCACACAGCGGGGATGCATTGCTGGATCCAGGGACAAGGTAAGTACAGTACCCCGCCTGGATAAAAAGGTAAGCCAGCGCGCGCTGCAGGCTCTGCATATTCACCCCGAGCGCGACTCGGGGATATCGATATTTACATGAAAAATCCACCCCGAGTCGCACTCGGGGATACCGGCAGGGGGGCTAAGAACCCGGGTCTTGCCCGAGGGAACATGTATCAATGGAAAAAAGTTTTAAAAACGGTCACTTTTTTAGGAGTCCTGCTCCTGAAAAAACGACGTTTTTTTAAAAAAATTTCCATTGATTTATGTTCCCTGGGGCAAGACCCGGCTTCTCAAAGACGTTTTCCAACAATAACTTAAAAATTGGTCTTTAAAATTACCGTTTTTGAATTCGAACGTTCGAGTCCCATAGACTTCAATGGGGTTCTAAATGTTCGCGCGAACGGTCGGTCTGTTCGCCGGTTCTGGTCGAACCGAACGCGGGTATACTCAGCTCATCCCTATTTCCCATATGTGATGCACAGGTGTTTCATGCATCTGCATGCATGCAGTCCTATTTATGTCTACTGGGACACAGCATCTGCAAGGCAAAAAACCCTTCCTCGAAATTTGATATCCATGTGAGCATGGGTGAGGACAGGTATATGTTCTTGAACTCAAACTGTATGCATTTGGGGACACACACCTGTACCAACACGGATGTCAAATAGGGAGCAATGTCTGTACCTATGCAACCACTGCATCCCTCATGAACACCTGTGCATTCTAGGTAGGAAAATACAACCCTTTGCATGAATAAATGCTTATGTACTGTATGCCTGTGAGAATGAGGATTAAAAGGTTTATAGGTCATAAATGATGGCCCTAGAATTATTGCTCCCATATTATTGCTCCCATATGTGCCGTGACAACACATATGCTTTAATCAATCATAATTTTTGTATGTGAGTACAGGTGAGACATGCATTTTTAGTATGCTTGTATGTAAAGGCCGGGGGTTTCGAATATATATATATATATATATATATATATATATATATATATATATATATATATATATATATATATATATATATATTGTGTGTTATTTTTAAAACCTTTTTTTCATTCAAATAGCTATTTTTATGAAATATCCGATTACACAATTTATTGCCCACCCTCAATTACACCTGCCAGAGCATCCAGTCTGACTTGACCATTACCACTTTTCATGCGACCCCAATACAAAAATGTACATCATAATTATAAGTGTAATCTACAAGAAACCATGGCCCAGATTCACAAAGCACTTACACCGACGTAAGTGCAAATTTGCGACGGTAAGAGCAAATGTGCGCCGGCTTATCTGTGCGCCAGACCCACAAACCAACATATGCCTAAAAACTGGCCAGGCTACGGAGACGTAGCTTGCATACGCCGGCGTAGCGTGGGCGCACTTTTCGTGTGGACTCATGTTGCAGCTCCCATTGATTAGGCATTCAAACATGCAAATGAGGGAAATACAGCGATTCACGAATGTACATGTGCCCGACGCATGCTACGCGAGGTGGGCGTAAATTGTACATCCAGCGTAAAGTTATTACCCATAGATGAGGCGCAACCTGGCAACAGACATGCAAAGGTCTGCACTAGAGAACACAGGCGTATTGGGCGTACGTTACATTCACGGCGTACGTGGTGATCCAGCGTAGATTAGGCATTTGTGCCGGCGTGGTTGTGAGCATGCGCATAAGGGTGCTGTTTCATGCGCCCACATCATGGCTACAGCGTAAAACACTGCATCAAGCTCGGACCATCATTTGCATGGGGTCACTCCCACTTCCACCTACACCTTCCTGTGCCTTCGAAACCTACGCCACGCCGACGCAGCATTGGGAGCAATAGCTTGCTGAATGCAGTGCTTGCCTCTCCACGCTGCATCGGCGTAGCAACAGCGTTTGCGCTACGGCGGCGTAATGTGCGCCCAACTCCCTGTGAATCTGGGCCCATGAGTCTAGTCATATTACCAAACATATTTCAATACTTTTGACAGGATAAACTAAGGTTAAAAGAATATTATGCCACTGAACTGAACTACTCTATTAAGCTATATGACAATGTTGTATTAGCTGAAAGAGACAGACTTTCTACTGTAAGCGTCAAAGTAAAAAGTGAAAATAATAAGGATGTGACTAAAGGTTGCTTTAACTGAAGTTCCGGAACATCTTACCTTAGGGTGAAAAGTGGTAATCTCTACCTTTGCTGATTCCATCTAGTGTACAACGACTACAGTCTTTGTGTTGTTTTTTTCTGTAATACAACAGAGGACAAGCTTTCAAAGAACATAATTATCTGTGTATTGATGCAGTGTAATACTTTTCTTTATCACAGTATCTGACAGTGCCTCTGTGTCTGCACAATACATAGAATCTAGTAACACAATGATATCCTCCTGGAAGAATGTGCAACATACTTTCAGATTCTAGTGACTGTGTTCAATAAATATTTGCTGCAATAGTTTTAATAATAATAATCACTGTTAAATCACAACATACTATTTGTCATAGGAAAATGTTGTTTTATCGACTAACTCAACATAAAAGCCAAAATAAATTGTGTAAAATACTGGACCACAGTAGTTTCATTTTTGACATATGAAAATAAAAAAAAGAAGAAAGAAACAATATACAGTATAAAGATACAAATAAAGAAAACTTCATTATTGTGCCTACAAAGGGATACACTATTTAGCGCAGGTAAAATGTTTATGCTGATTGATAAGCACATTTTAGGAAACATGTAACATAACAGGTTGGCTAAAGTAATGAATTTGTCAAGTAAATTGTTTAGCATTATAGAAAATGCAATGAATGTTGATTAGGAACATGTTCCAAAACCTTAAGTTTTATATTAGCTGCCAAGGTTGTGTCAGTGTGAGATTTCATTTCAACATTGATTTCATTTCAACATCATAAAAAGCAACATGGTTGATTCATTTTGACTTCTCTCATATTTTGTCAAGAATCTTTTTGTTACTAAACATTTTTGTGCTTATGAAACCCTGTACACGCGATCGGGAATCCCGTCAGGAAAAAAAACATTGGTTTTCCCAACAAGATTCCTGGCAGGCTTGCCCTGAAAAGCTGTGTATACACACGGTGACACAAAAATCTGCCGTTCTTTTGAATGACAGGAACGTGGTGACGTCATCAACTATGACGAGCCGGTGTCTTGTCACATTCAATGCCGTTGCCGCCATCTTGCTACACCCCACACTAACCTTGTATGCTACAGCGCATGCGTCGAAGTGTTATCGAGCATGCACATTTTTTCACTACATACAGACGACCTGTTTTCTTGGCAGGAAACACTCTGTCGGAAACCTAATGAGAAAATAGAAAGCAGGGCTCTCTATTTTCCCGTCGGGATTCCCGTCTGTTTTCCTTACAGGAAAACTGCTAGTGAGCATATACACGGCCAGGATTCCTGGCCAAATGCTCTCCTGGAAGTTTTCCTGACGGGAAAACCGGTCGTTTCTATGAGGCTTCACAGCAGAAAACAATAAAATGTACTGTATCTCTCTTACAAATGTTTTTAATGGAAATCTTCAAATCCTAGCCAGACATTGTTATTAATATTATTTTTAATCATAAAAAACTAAATTTATAGAGACAAGTACTAAAAATGAGTGTTAACCACTTAAGACCCGGACCAAAATGCAGGTAAAGGACCAGGCCCCTTTTTGCGATTCGGCACTGCGTCGCTTTAACTGACAATTGCGCGGTCGTGCGACGTGGCTCCCAAACAAAATTTGCGTCCCTTTCTTCCTACAAATAGAGCTTTCTTTTGGTGGTATTTGATCGCCTCTGCAATTTTTATTTTTTGCGCTATAAACAAAAATAGAGCGACATTTTTGAAAAAAAAAACAATATTTTTAACTTTTTGTTATAAGAAAAATCAAATAAACTACATTTTAGTCAAACAATTAGGGCAAAATTTATTTAGCCACCTGTCTTTAGTAAAAAAAAAATTGCAATAAAAAAAAAATAGCTACCTAGTGGGAACAGCGACACTAATACAGCGATCAGAAAAATGATCGCTTAGTGACACTGGCAATAGGGAGTGAAAGGGTTAACTAGGGCGGTGATCAAGGGGTTAAAACTTTATTAGGGGGGGTACGGGGGCTACCCTGGACCTAACACTAACTGCCTGCCACACTGACACTAACTGCAGTGATCATACATATGATCACTGCATTCAGTGACACTGTGACAGGGGAGAGGGGGTGGGGGGGGGGGGGTGATCGCAAGGGGTTAAGTCTGCCTGCGTGTACTGGTGTCAGTGTAGTGTTGTGCAGACTTACTGTGAGATGTGATCTCTCCTCAGTGGCAGTTGAAAAAACCGCCGAGAGCAGAGATCACATAACTTCCTCCTCCTGTGTTTACACAGGAGGAGGAAATGACACACAGGGGGAGGGCGCGGATTGGCTGGGAGTGATCCGGAGGGGGCAGACAAAAACGAACCGCCGCCCCCTCTGCACGGATCGCTCGGCCAGATAACCGGACCGCCGCATGTACCAGGGGGGTCCCGATCGGACCCCTGACCCACGTCTAGGCACCAATGTATATATACGTTGATGTGCCTGTCGTTGCCATTCTGCCGACGTAAATGTACATGCGGCACTCCATAAGAGGTTAAGAAAATGCAAACAGGCGAAAAATTTGTGCAAACATGCGAACACCGTTAAAGTCTACGCGATACGAACATGAAAAATCAAAAGTATTAATTTTAAAGGCTCATATGCAAGTTATTGCCTTAAAAAGTGCAAAAAAAAAAACTTTTTTTAAACTGTCGTTTCTTCAGCAGCAGTGATTTTAACGACTTCCTTACTGGGCACATATACCCCTTCCTGACCAGGTGAAATTTCAGCTTGTGGCACTGCGTCACTTTAACTGACAATTGCGCGGTCGTGTGACGTGGCTCCCAAACAAAATTGACGTCCTTTTTTCCCCACAAATAGAGCTTTCTTTTGGTGGTATTTGATCGCCTCTGCGTTTTTTATTTTTTGCGCTGTAAACAAAAATAGAGTGACAATTTTGAAAAAAAAACATTATTTTTTTACTTGTTGCTGTAATAAAAAAAAATCCCAGTCTAGGCGATACGTATTCTTCTACATATTTTTGGTAAAAAAATAAAAAATCGCAATAAGTGTCTGGTTTTTCGCAAAAGTTATTGCGCTTACAAAATAGGGGACAGAATAATTATTTTTTATTATTTATTTTTTTTACTACTAATGGCGGCGATCAGCATTTTTTCCGTGACTGTGACAATATGGCGAAGACATCCGACACTTTTGACACATTTTTGGCGCCATTCACATTTATACAGTGATTAGTGCTATAAATATGCACTAATTACTGTATAAATGTGACTGGCATTGAAGGGGTTAACACTAAGGGGTAAGGAAGGGGTTAATGTGTACCCTGAATTGTGTTCTAACTGTGGGGGGAGGGGGGGTGACTGGGGGAGGTGACCTATGCTGTGTCCCTATGTACAAGGGACACAGATTGGTCTCCTCTCTCCCCTGACAGGACGTGGAGCTCTGTGTTTACACACAGAGCTCCACGTCTTGTCCCTGTAGCCGTCGATCCCGAGTGCCTGGCGGACATCACGGCCGCCAGGCACGCGCATTGGCATGTCAGCAATGCGGCGGGCATGCGTGCGCAGCCGACGCCGTCGCACGCGCGACCCCCAGACCCCCTGGCGGAGCGCAGGCCGTAAAAACACGGCCAGTTAGAGATTTAGAACCACCCTGCGGCCGTACAAAGTTGTACAGCCATCAGGTAGTGGTTAATAATGCTTGAATTGAAACAATAAAAATAAAATATTTCTTTAAATATCATGCCTGGGGGGGTCCCCTTAGTCTGCCTGTAAAGTGGCACATTTTCTGATGTGTTTTACTGTGCTGCAGCAAAATTAAATTTTCCTAAGAAAAATATGTAATTTAACATTTCTGGTGGTTGTAATGTATTGCCTGACCCCAACAATATAGATAAAAATCTATTAAAAAAAAGGGGTGTGGGCCCCCCCCCCTATTTTTTTTAAAAAAAACAGCATGGGGTCCCCCCAAAATCAATACCAGACCCTTCGACAGGAAAGGGGGGACAAGTGAGCGCTCCCCCCTCCTGAACCATACCAGTCCGCTTGCCCTCAGCATAGGGAGGGTGCTCTAGGGTCCCCCCCAAAGTACCTTGTCCCTATGTTGATGGGGACAAGGGCCTCCTTCCCACAACCCTAGCCATTAGTTGTGGGGTCTGGGGCAGGGGGCTTACTAGAATCTGAAAGCCCTCTTTGATAAGGGGGCCTCCAGATCCAGTCCCCCCCCCTATATGAATGGGTATGGCCTACCCATTCACCAAAAAGTGTCACAAAGTAAAAACCACATTACACATTTTTTGGCAAGTAGTATTTAAAAAAAAAAAATGTGCTGCGTAGTCCACATATCGCCAATCACGGCTCTGACAGGCCCTAAAAAAAAAAGAAAATACTCCGCCTCCATGGGAGGTGTCCTGCCGACTGCTGTCTTTTCGCTGTGATAGCTCTTTTATAGGCAAGGGTGGGGCCACCCACTGATGTAATCGGATGACCCCACCCCCTCTGATGGCACGTAACACATACGGGAGGAGGAGCTACGTTCTGTTGACGTCACCCGCCGCCATCCGAATATATTGTGCTGTGTCAGAAGCAGCGGTATTTTCTTTTTTTTTTCTTTACACAAGATGAAGTAAGTTATTTATGTAATAAAAGCATGTCCACACAATTTATGCAGAGAGCACTTAGATTGTTCTTTTCTTTAATGATCATATTTCCAGCACAAGAAATCTTCATAGGATTTATCTATCACTTCCTTTCTCCCGGATTTATGAATACTTTGATGTTTATATATGCGATGCACTGTTTTTATATCAGTACCCCATATACTTTGCAGAAAAATTGGGCCTTAATTATTGGTAGTGCCAGAACACTGTAACCCCTCACCGTTACTCTTGTTGGGTGCAGGAACGGGCCCTGCTGTTGAATAATATAACAAAAATTGTAATTACATGCCCCTGTTAAACAGGTGCAGAAAAATTGGGCCTTGGGTGTTGGTCAGAACACCATAACCCCTCACAGTTATGCCCTGTACACATGATTGGTTCATCTGATGAAAACGGTTTGATGGATTTTTTCATCAGATATCCGATGAAGCTGACTTTCATCAGTCGTGCCTACACACCATCGGTTAAAAAAACAATTGTTTCAGATTGTGGTGACCTAAAACACAACAACGTGCTGAGAAAAATTTAAGTTCAATGTTTCCGAGCATGCGTCGACTCGATTCTGAGCATGCGTGGATTTTTAACCGATGGACGTACCCACAGACGATCGTTTTATTCTATCGTTTTTTTAACCATCAGATAATTTTAAAACAAGTTCCTGTTTTTTTCACTGATGGATAAAAAAATTATGGGGCTCACACACGATCGGTTTGTCTGATGAAAACGGTCCATCAGACGAACCAATCGTGTGTATGCGGCATAACTCTTGTTGGGTGCAGGAACGGGCCCCCGCTGTAAAATATTATTTTAAACATTTGAATTACATGCCCTTGTGAAACAGGTTCAGAAAAATTGGGTCTTTAAGTGTTAGTAGTGCCATAACAGTGTAACCCCTCACAGTTATTCTTGTTGGGTGCAGAAACAGGCCCTGCTGTTAAATAATGTTTCAAAAAATGTAATTGCATTTCCCTTTTAAACATGGCCAGAAAAATTGGGCCTTGGGTGCCCTAAACCAAAAATATTGTTGGAAACTAGCATCATTAAGATTGAGAAGGAATAGGATAGTCAGCATAGGCAGGTCATCAAGGGATCCCAGATCCATAGCAAATTCAATCAGTTACATCAGCATCAGGGGCATGATAGCTGTTGATCCAGGACTAATCCATTTTTTATAAATGGGAGCCTATACAACCGAGTCTGTAGACAGGCACACTCTTTGATCCATTACAAACCCTTCAGCAGCACTGAATGTGTGTTCAGAAAGCACATTGGATGCAGGACAGGCCAGTAGCTCGATTGCATAGTTCTGGCCAGTGGACCATCCTCAAGACCCATTAACACAGTGGATGCTCTGTTGGAAAGGTCTCCAAGTCTGTTCTTGCCCCTAGATATTCCTGCACCATATAATGCAGATGCTGTTGATGTTCACTTAAACCTTGGCGCTGAGGACTGAAAAATCAGGGAGGTCATGCAGTGTAAGTTTGTGGAGGCATACAATTCTGAGTCCTCTGGGTCATTAAGGATGACATTATCAGGAACTACCTCCTCCCAACCACATACAACTCCTTTGATTTCTGGGGACTGAAAAATCATCCCTTGAAGACTACTGCATGTTATTCTCTACATCCATGCTGACACAATCCTTTTACTCTTCCTCCATTTCTTCCTGTGCATTTGGGGGCACTGCAGGAATGCTATCTGCATTAAGGGGGCCTTGAGAGGAAGCGTGTGCTGCAGCAGGAATACTAGAGAGATAGTATCACTAATGCATGCATTGACGCTGCTCACCATCCTTGTGCCCTCCTCAAATGGTGACAGGACAATGCATGCATCCTTGATCAGTAGTCGCTGGCGTGGCAAAAAGAAGCCAAGCATCCCTGACCCTGTCCTGGTGCCATACTCACATAGGTACTCATTGATGGCCCTCTGCTTTGTGTGCAGCTGCTACAGCATTGCTTGAGTTCCAACTGGTGGGCATGTCACAAATGAGGCGGTTGATGGGCAGGTTAAATTCCCTTTGAATGTCTCAGGAGATCTTGTAAGCCTAGTTATCTGTTCAAGAAATGCTGCACCACAAAATTCAGGATGTGTGCCAAGAATGGAACATGGGTCAAGTGCCCCTGTAGGAGGGAGGAGAGAAGGTTGGTGCCATTGACACATACAACTATTCCTGGCTCAAGCTGCAGTGGTGTCAACCACCTCTAAGCTTGCCCCTGCAGAGTTAACAGAATATTTGCCCCAGTATGGCTCCTGTTCCCTAATCAGACAAACTGAAGCACCACATGGCATCTTTTAGCCTGATTGCTTGCATAGCCCCTTGTGCGCTTATGGAGCACTGCTGGTTCAAAGGACAATTCTGCAGAAGAGGTCATAAAGGAAGAAGAAGAGGACCGCCCTGTCCAACGAGGCCAAAACATTGCCTTCCACATGAATGTAGAGAGCTGGAATGGCCTTACGTGAAAAAAAATTGCTTTGTAACCTGTCATTGTTGTACAGCACATTCCACTAATTCACAAAAGATGGCAGTCTACCAGCTGGAAAAGCAGCAGTTACAGTGCTAGCAATTTTGCCAAGCTAGCATTTAGACGCTGAGCATGTGGATGGCTATGACACATTTATTTTATAATTCAGCAATTGGGGTAGCAAAATGGTGGCAGATTGGCTGCAAGTTACTTGTGGCACTTATTTCTATACCTTCATTCCTCTCAGTGCAGGTTTTTGAGAGGACTACAGGTATAGTAGGGTTTGAGATCCCAGGTGAGGAGCAAGGAGAAGTCTGCCTTTTTCTGTGATATGGGTCTTTTAGGATCTGGTTGCCCTCTTTTAGTGGCCTGTGAGTGTCTGCCTCTCCTCTGGTCAGTTAAGTAGCAGAGGGGTTGGGGGAGAGGTGTATACAGAGGGGGTTGTTAATCAGTTTCAGCTGCTTGGCTGTTAATTGAAATTAACAACAGGTGCATTAGATGGGCAACAATGAGACGAACTTCAAAACAGGAATGTTTTTTCCGGTGGAGGTGTCTGACATTTTTTTTCCCTACTCATCTTTTCTGACTGTTTTTCACTAGTTTTGCATTTGGCTAGGGTCAGTTTCACTATTGGTAGCACAAGGCAATACTTGGACACTATAAAGGTTGCACAGGCAGTCAAACTCCTCCAGGATGGCACATCAATACCTGCCATTGCCAGGAGGTTTGTCATGTCTCCCAGCACAGTCTCAAGAGCATGGAGAAGATTCCAGGAGACAGGCAGTTACTCTAGGAGAGCTGGACAGAGCCCTAGAAGGTCCTTAACCCATTAGCAGTATTTGCTCCTTTGTGCAAGGAGGAACAGGATGAGCACTGCCAGAGCCCTACAAAATGGCCTCCAGCAGGCCACTGGTGTGAATGTCTCTGACCAAACAATGAGAAACAGACTTCATGGGGGTGGCCTAAGAGCCCGACATTCTCTAGTGTGCTCTGTGCTCACTGCCGAAAAACTGTGGAGCTTGATTGGCATTTTCCAT
This sequence comes from Rana kukunoris, assembly GCA_029574335.1. NCBI lineage: Eukaryota > Metazoa > Chordata > Amphibia > Anura > Ranidae > Rana > Rana kukunoris. The sequence goes on along the minus strand of JAJQKJ010000104.1, from coordinate 132,133 downwards.
TGAACACCAGAATTGGCAGGTCTGCCACTGGTGCCCCATGCTTTTCACAGATGAGAGCAGATTTACTATGAACATATGCGACAGATGTGAAAGGGTCTGGAGAAGCCGTTGAGAACTTTATGCTGCCTGTAACATCGTTCAGCATGACCGGTTTGGTGGTGGGTCAGTGATGGTCTGGGGAGGCATATCCATGGAGGGATGCACAGACCTCTACAGGCTTCATTTGCAAATGAAGCTGACGGTTCAACCTGAGCATGAGTTTTGGCCGAACATTTGTCAGTTCAGCCTTTTGTGGAACACCTGAAATTGCAGGGTGGTTGCCAGGTTTTTGCCCTGCCCAACGCACTGTGCTGCACAGTGTATTATGTGCCCCTCTTGGAAAAAACTTTGCCCAATCAGGGCACAGTGTAAGCTGATTGTCATCAGCTGCCAATGGGGTTTCCCAGTGACAGCTGAATGGTTAAAAAATAAAGAAAAACAGAGTGGGGTCCACCCAAAATCCATACCAGACCCTTATCCGGACATGCAGCCTGGCAGGTTAGGAAAGGGGGGGAAACAAGCAAGCAAGCCCCCCCCTTCTGAACCATACCAGTCCACATGCCCTCAACATGGAAGGTGGGTGCTTTGGGGCAAGGAGGCTCTGCCATGTTGATGGGGACAAGGGCTTATCCCCACAACTGTTATCAGTGGTTGTGGGGGTCTGCAGATGGGAGGCTTATCAGAATATGGAAGCCCTCTTTAACAAGCGGGCCCCCAGATCCTGACCCCCTATGTGAATGAGTATGGGGTGCAAAGTATCTCTACCCATTCACCAAAAAGTGTCAAAAAGTAATAAAAACAAGAGACAAGTTTTTGACAAATCTGTCTAAGTCATCTGGTGGTACTGACCCCTTCTGACATCACAGACCCAGCATACAGTCCATGACATCAGGAGTGGTGCCATTAGGTGGCTTAGCCAGGCAGCCCCACCCCTTACCTATATAAGAACTGTCAAAGCATAGAGAAGACATAAGACGGGTGGCCATCCCAAAAGGCGGATTGATTTTCCATGCAAACATTCTCTACTTTCTAAACAACACCTTGATGAAATTAAGAATTGGCCTTGCTGTAAAAAAATTGAATTTGATGCCCCTGTCACACAGTTGCAGAAAATTGGTCTTTGGGTGTTGCTGGTGCCCTCACTCTATAACCTTCTAGAGCAGGGATCCTCAAACTACGGCCCTCCAGCTGTTGAAGAACTAAAAATCCTATGAGGCATTGCAAAACTCTGATATTCACAGACATGACTAGGCATGATGGGAATTGTGGTTCCTGAACACCTGGAGGGCCATAGTTTGAAGACCCCTGTTCTAGAGGAACTCTTTAGGAAAGAAAGAATTGGCCTTGTTGTAAAAAAAAAAACTGTCACACAGTAGTGGAAAAATTGGTCTTTGGGAGTTAGAGGTTCCTTCAACCTGTCACCTTCTATAGATACTCTTGATAAAAGCAAGAAATGACCTTGCTGTAAAAAAAAATCATTTGATGCCCCTGTCTCACAGTTGCAGAAAAATGTATCTTTGTCCGTTATTTGTGCACATGAAACCTATACCAAAAAATCAACACTCACAAATCTAGGCAGCCTAGACTGTCTTGCAGAGATTTGAGATCCCAAAAATACTTTATCAGCGACATCGACATCAGTGGCTTGATAGCTGCTGCTAATCCAGGAATGATTCATTTTGACAAATGTCAGCTGGTCAACGGAGTCTGTGGACAGACTCGTTCTTTTATCTGTCACAAAACCTCCGGAAGCAGTGAATGCCCATTCGGAAAGCACGCTGGATGGAGGGCAGTCCAGCAACTCAATTATACAGTGCCTGCGCCGAGAATGTGTTTTTAGCACGCCAGCATCGCGCTGAATCTCGGCGACAGGCTGCCGATATCTCGCAGTCGCTGGAATAGTAAAAGCACATTCCAGCGAGCGCGTCATAGAAGCAACGGGGATCCGACGCGGATTCCCGCCAATTCTACACGTGGGCGGAGTTTGTTATGAATCCTGAAGGAGAAATCCCCGCCGGATTTAAAAAAAAATCCGGCATGGGTTCCCCCCTCAGGAGCATAACGGGCCCTTAGGTCTGTTATGGGTTGAAAGGAGACCCCCCCTACGCCGAAAAAACGGCGTGGGGGTCCCCCACAATCCATAACAGACCCGTATCCAAAGCACGCCGGCCGGCCGGTCAGGAAGGGAGTGGGGGCGAGCGAGCGCCCCCCCCCCCCTCCTGAGCCGTACCGGGCAGCATGCCCTCAACATGGGGGGGTTAGGTGCTCTGGGGCAGGGGGCGCACTGCGGCCCCCCACCCCAGAGCACCCTGTCCCCATGTTGATGAGGACAGGGCCCCTTCCCGACAACCCTGGCCGTTGGTTGTCGGGGTATGCGGGTGGGGGACTTATCGGAATCTGGAAGCCCCCTTTAATAAGGGGGCCCCCAGATACCGGCCCCCCACCCTAAGTGAATGAGTATGGGGTACATCGTACCCCTACACATTCACCTGCAAATAAAAAGTGTAAACACAAATAAACCACACAGGGTATTGAAATATTTTATTAGTTGGCCGCCGGGGGGGGGGTGTGTATGATCGCTTTTATAAAAGCGCCCCCCTCCGGCGGGCTTCTGTGGGGGGTGGGTGCCGCCGTCTGGTTCTCTTCCGCCGCCGGGGGGCGCTTTGATAAAAGCGCCCACCACCCGGCGGGCTTCTTTCGACGTCTTCGGCGGTGGGGGGGTCTTCTCCCACTCTCCGGGGTCTTCTCCCGCTCTCCGGGGGTCTTCTCCGCTCTCCGGGGGTCTTCTTCTTCTTCAGGACTCGCCGCCGCTATCTTCGTGTGTTAGCTCAATTACTAGCGGCGGCGGCGGCCCCCTCTTCTGCAACGTCGGCGTCTTCTTCTTCTTCTGCTCTCCAGATGTTGACGCGACGCATCCTTCCGCTGTTATGCCGGGCGCGCGGCTCGCAGCGAAATATATAGGCCTGTCTTGTGACGTCGCAGTCCCATCATGCTCCGGTAGGTACCACTTGCTACCTACCCACGTGATACCTACCGGAGCATGATGGGACTGCGACGTCACAAGACAGGCCTATATATTTCGCTGCGAGCCGCGCGCCCGGCATAACAGCGGAAGGATGCGTCGCGTCAACATCTGGAGAGCAGAAGAAGAAGAAGAAGACGCCGACGTCGCAGAAGAGGGGCCCACCGCCGCTAGTAATTGAGCTAACACACGAAGATAGCGGCGGCGAGTCCTGAAGAAGAAGAAGACCCCGGAGAGCGGAGAAGACCCCCGGAGAGTGGGAGAAGACCCCCGGAGAGTGGGAGAAGACCCCCGGAGAGCGGGAGAAGACCCCGGAGAGTGGGAGAAGACCCCCCCGCCGCCGAAGACGTCGAAAGAAGCCCGCCGGGTGGTGGGCGCTTTTATCAAAGCGCCCCCCGGCGGCGGAAGAGAACCAGACGGCGGCACCCACCCCCCACAGAAGCCCGCCGGAGGGGGGCGCTTTTATAAAAGCGATCATACACACCCCCCCCCGGCGGCCAACTAATAAAATATTTCAATACCCTGTGTGGTTTATTTGTGTTTACACTTTTTATTTGCAGGTGAATGGGTAGGGGTACGATGTACCCCATACTCATTCACTTAGGGTGGGGGGCCGGTATCTGGGGGCCCCCTTATTAAAGGGGGCTTCCAGATTCCGATAAGTCTCCCGCCCGCATACCCCGACAACCAACGGCCAGGGTTGTCGGGAAGGGGCCCTGTCCTCATCAACATGGGGACAGGGTGCTCTGGGGTGGGGGGCCGCAGTGCGCCCCCTGCCCCAGAGCACCTAACCCCCCCATGTTGAGGGCATGCTGCCCGGTACGGCTCAGGAGGGGGGGGGGGGGCGCTCGCTCGCCCCCACTCCCTTCCTGACCGGCCGGCGTGCTTTGGATACGGGTCTGTTATGGATTGTGGGGGACCCCCACGCCGTTTTTTCGGCGTAGGGGGGGTCTCCTTACAACCCATAACAGACCTAAGGGCCCATTATGCTCATGAGGGGGGAACCCATGCCGGATTTTTTTTTAAATCCGGCGGGGATTTCTCCTATAGGATTCATAACAAACTCCGCCCACGTGTAGAATTGGCGGGAATCCGCGTCGGATCCCCGTCGCTTCTATGACGGCTTTGTCTCCATCGCGGCAAGCCAGCTCAGCGCTGGCTCTCGCGATGGGGCTCGCAAGTGCTCAATCTCGCCGAGAAAGGGAGCGAGATTGACACAATATCCCAGTCACCTACTGTATACTGGGCAAGTTCCGACCAGTGGTCAATTCTCATGACCCAAAAACACAGTGGATCATCTACTGGAAAGCTCTTCATGTCTGTTTTTGCTCCTGGATAATCATCCACCGTATGATGCAGATGATGGCGATAGGATGTGAAAGCTGACCGCCGTGGGTGGCGAGGACAATTTATTTTTTTAAATGCCAGCAGCAGCATTCACCAGCCGTACCCGCCCTGGGGGACAGTCAGCAGCAACTGCCAGCAATACCCACCCTGGAGGACAGCCAGCAGCAATTGCCAGTCATACCCACCCTTGGGGAAAGCCAGCAGCATCCACCAGCCATACCCACCCTAGTAGACAGCCAGCAGAAACCATCAGACATTCCCACCCTGGGGGACAGCCAGCAGCAACCGCCAGAATACCTGTCATGGGAGACAGCCAGAAGAAGCCACAAGAAATACCCACCATGGGGGACAGCCAGCAGCAGCTGCTAGCCATACCCGTCCAGGGGACAGCAGCCACCAGCGATACCTGCAGGAATCCTGAGGGAAAAGTAAATATTGAGGTTACTTTTTAATTAAAATCAGACAGCAATGGGTATATATGTTCTCTACACTGGTACACTAGCTACACTTGGCTGCTTTTAAACGAATCTGCAAGTGCAGTGCAGTGCAGTGCACATGCAGATTATCTGCACTAAGGCATAGACTTCTGTTATTACCTGCAGGTTTGGTGTCCTGATTGTAGGAGTTTTGGTGCGCTTTCATAAAAAGCACCACACCTGTAGGATATTATATAATTCTATGGCAAAATGAAGCTAACCCATAGGAAGGCTACAGGAGCCCTGTGCAGCACCCACGGTGCAGGTAAACTGCAGTGCATCAGTGTGAGAGCAGCCTTAGGCCCCATTGCCACAATTATTGTGATCAGGTCCACCTGTCCATTTTTAAGGTGGACCCAATGAGACCCTCCATTTACCTCTATGAAGCATAAGACAAAACAGACCTGTGTCCTTTACACCCACCCACCTCGGTTAACAACCGGCTCACTGACCTATACATCGGCAGAATGGCATGGCTGGGCAAAGTGACATATATTTAAGTCACTTTGAAATTCCTGTCGCACAGGCGCATGCCGCCAGAATGGGCAGAGGCAAGTGTAATCAAGCATCTCCCTGTTCTGCCTAGTGACACTGACACTGGACGTCTGCTCTCTCTCATCAGGAGCAGCGATCAGTGATCAGTGATGTGTCACTCATAGCCCCCTAACAGTTAGGATCACTCCCTAGGACACACCTAACCCCTTCCTAGCCCCCTAGTGGTTAACCCCTTCACTGATAGTCACATTTATACAGTAATCAGTGCATTTTTATAGCAGAGATTAATAACAGTTAACCACTTAAGACCCGGACCTTTAGTCAGCTAAAGGAAAATAGCAGGAAACAGATGGACGGCCGCACACCAGAGAACTCTTGATTGAAGAAACATGAGCAAACACCGCAAATACACAGCAAGAATCATATACAGCTGACGCGTTACAAACTTGGTCTGTGCTTATTCATTAGTCAGCTAAAGGACCCGGCCAGGTTTTGCGATTCGGCACTGCGTCACTTTAACAGACAATTGCGCAGTCGTGCGACGTGGCTCCCAAGCAACATTGGCGACCTTTTTTTCCCACAAATAGAGATTTATTTTGGTGGTATTTGATCAAAATAGAGCGACAATTTTGAAAAAAATTCAATATTTTTAACTTTTTGCTATAATAAATATCCCCCAAAAATATATAAACATTTTTTTCCCTCAGTTTAGGCCAATACGTATTCTTCTACATATTTTTGGTAAAAAAAAAAACCGCAAAAAGCGTTTATCGGTTGGTTTGCGCAAAATTTATAGCGTTTACAAAATAGGGGATAGTTTTATTGCATTTTTTTTTTTTTACTACTAATGGCGGCGATTTTTTTCATGACTGCGACATTATGGCAGACACTTCGGACAATTTTGACACATTTTTGAGACAATTGTCATTTTCACAGCAAAAAATGCATTTAAAATGCATTGTTTATTGTGGAAATTATATTTGCAGTTTGGGAGTTAACCACAAGGGGGCGCTGAAGTGGTTATGTGTTCCCTAATATGTGTTTACAACTGTAAGGGGGTGTGGCTGTAGGTGTGATGTCATCCATTGTGTCTCCCTATAAAAGGGATCACGCGATCGATGACGGCTCTCCCCGTTCTTCAGCTCCGGTGACCGATCGCAGCACTCCAGCAGCGATCGGGTCCGCGAATCCCGCAGTCCCAGTCCCGGAGCTTTGGACCGTGACCGGGTTTGCGAATCCCGCGGTCCCGGTCTCGGAGCTTTGGACCGTGTCATGACCCTGTACGTGCATGTGCCCAGCCGTGCCATTCTGCCGACGTATATGTGCAGGAGGCGGTCCTTAAGTGGTTAACAGCTCCACAATCTGATTGGATAGTGTGCCTGCTCTCTACTCTTCCATGATGACTGCCTCTGGAAGACATCTTGCCACATTAGGGTTGTTTCTCCCACCCAACTTTTCTCCACTGCTCTATCTGACATCCAAATCGTGTCAGTGACCTCATGATGTTCATCCCTTCCATCCTAATCATCGCTGAGCCAACTAGGCAATACGCTGTGGCTGGAGAACATGACTGCCAATTTGTTAAGATGCTGTGGGCCTTAGATGATTCTCACCACTTTGACTGAACCCCTATCCCAATGATTTAAGTAACTGTGTACCCTGTGAACACTTGGAATTAGCAGAGCCACTTCAATTGCTGTGTTTATGCCTTACATATCCTTCAAACTCTGTTTGAGCCACCGTCCACTACATCTGTGAACTCTGAACCTGTTTGACGCCGTCACATGACCTGGGACATACATGCAGCTAACTCCCTCTGCCGGTCAGGATCTCTGAGTTTCCTGGTTCTTCCAGCTTCCCTGTGGTGCGCTAAATGCGCTGGACATTTTAAGGGTGCTATATACGCCAGTATGGGGCCCCGGACGGGTAAGTAATTCCCTCAAAAAACTTTGACTGTTATCCGCGGCTCCTATATATCTGTTCTCCACCCAGGGACCAAGACTGATGGCTGGAGTATTGAGGTGTTTTTTATTTTCGGTTGACAGCAACTGCTCATTTAGCTTTGAGTTCTATACACTGGATTGACTTTGCAATTATGCGGTTTATCTTTTGAATAAGAGCGTTACCACTATCACTGGAATTGATGGACTGATCTATTGATTAATCTTTACAGTGATCTCTGCGCTCTCCATTCTGCCTGGTGCTATATTGACCTATTGGAACATTGTTTGCAGGTTATTTATACTCCCTAGGGGAAGCATTTAATACATAGCCCCAGTATAAAATCTGCATTTCATCAGCATTTCCAGTGTTCACCCTCAGGGTCATTGCTATCACCATTACTTTTGATGACTGATATATGTCCGGATAACTAGGGGTCAATAATTATACTTTGGTCAAGTGGGATTTCATCTACCCCCACTTTTAGAATACAACTTTGTAATTTTTTTTACAGCGTATTTATTAATTATTGATTTTGATATTCTGGAGGAACATTCCCCTTTGGGAGATCCTGTGAATATCAACCCAGGGGATTTTTTTGACACTGCATACTCATTAATAAAGTCTCTTTAATTCACTGATGGTTATTTGTGTTGATTCACCCCCAGACTATCGTTTTGGACACCGCTATGTCCCTAACCCCCCCTTTTTTTCTAGTATTTTCATTGTCTATTGGGTGGATCCCGTCCTTCAGATGAATCAATCCATCAGTGGTTACATTTATTGTCCAGATAGGATTCAGGTAATTTTATTTATCTGAACTTAGTTCTCCTGCAGCCCGCTCTAAAGAACGGACTGGGGCAGATTGATGCCAGTTTAGACCCGTTTTGGTAGTGAAAAGCTTCCTGTAAAGCCGCGTACACACGATCGGTTCAAACCGATATAAACGGACTGAAGTTCGTTTTCATCGGTCCAAACCGATCGTGTGTACGTGGCTTTACAGGAAGCTTTTCACTACCAAAACGGGTCTAAACTGGCGTGTTGGCCCCATCGGTCCGTTATCCTTTGGTCCAAAAACAGATGGCTTGCTTTAAAATCGAACCGATGGACAGCTAACCGATAGGTCAAAACCGATCGTTAGTACGCACGGGCATCGGTTAAAAATCCACGCATGCTCAGAATCACGTCGACGCATGCTTGGAAGCATTCAACTTCATTTTTTTCATCACGTCGTTGTGTTTTAAGTCACTGCATTCTGACACGATCGGTTCATGAACTGATGGTGTGTAGGCACATTAGTCCATCAGTCAGCTTCATCGGTGAAACGATGAAAACTGTCCGTCTGACCGTTCTCAACGGATGGGCCGATCGTGTGTACAGGGCTTTAGATGTAGAGAAGTATTTGTAGAGTGGGAATATGTCCGCTAGCAAAGGGCCCCTGTGCAATGCACAGACTATTGTCTGGGGGGATGTGTTCCCTTTGCAAAGCCATTATTGGTTATGGGGGATGTCTGCTCGTGTGTCTCTGTGTGTCTGATCAGCACATGGGAAGGCTATGGCGTGTTTCTGCAGATAATCTCCCATCCTCAGGAATGGTAGTATAATCCGGGTATGCAATGCTCTGAACAATGCAGAACAATGCAGATTAAGGATTTACGCAAATGGTAAAAATGGGAATCTTTGTGTGCATTGTGGTCGGGGGCAGTGTTCATAAGTCCTTAGGCCAGCCATATGGTACAAGGGGTGGGGAATCATACACTCCCCTTACCCAGACACGCCCATTAACTCCCCTAGTCATTGTTCGTTGGTTGAGAATTGTATAACTTCTCCTGTTTGAAGGAATGCCTGTGCTTAATTGGCCAATTGCGAAGCTAACAAGCTCTATTGTTAAGTACTATGAATAAACCACACGCGCTCCAGAAAGGGAGTCTGTTGGTGGAGCAGAGGATGTGAGGATGGTGGTCATGACTGTTTTACTCTGAAAACAGGGGTTTGCTAAGATGCATTATACCAAAAGGCTGAAGGGGCGCTATATAAGCGCAGGAGACATGGATTATGCGTAGCATATAGCAAAATTTTCTCGTCAGTAATGGTGAGCCAAGATATTATGGAGCAAAACAGAACCTCTTACACACCGGAAGAGGAGGGGGGGAGCTGATCCCAGTCCAGGACATCAAACTGTTTAAAATAATTTGTTGTTCTGAGGCAAAGGGGTTTGTTTTCTCTCCCCAATGTATTAGGTAGGTTCTGCTTTGCAAAAAAAAACATTTTTTTTTATCTTTTGGTATAATGGTGAGCCAGGATCCCAGTCCAGGACATCAAACTGTTTGAAATCCTTTGTTGTCCTGAGGCAAAGGGGTTTCTTTTCTCTGTCTGGTGTGTTAGGTAGAAAACAAAAAAGAAAATATTTGGACAGCCGCACTCCTGGAAAAGATTCCTGAATTGTCCTTTAATGGTAAAATGGAATACACTACAATCCACAGCAAAAAGGTGAAAACGGGCTACACAGCTGACGTTTCGCACTGATACTCAGTGCTTACTCATAGCTCTGGTGTGTTAGGTAGGTTCTGCTTTGCAAAAGAACATTTTTTTCATATTTTGGTATAATGGCAGGATTTTAATTGAATGTTTGTTATTATAGATATGTCTATTGTTTGGGATAGTTACCTCCTCTATAGGACCCATTTAATACCTAAAATGTTTGTGCAAGTAACTGTATGTTGTGTAATATGTTTGTGATCTATATGAGAAATAGAAATGTATGACATGTGATTATTAAGTATGTATTGGACTAACAAGTAGATTGTTTAACTGACTCAAGACACAGATGGTTTGGTGGACTTTGATGGTCGTTTAGAAAAGGTTTGTTTTGAAAATGGCTGCCGCATATTCAAGTGGGGTGAAGGGTGGCCATGCATTTCTGGGACATCACTCACAATAGGAGCTTTTTGTTGAAAGGCATACACCCTATGGGTGGTCTAAGGCTTCTGGAAAAAAGCATGGGGGAGCTCTATTGTTTTGAGATGAAAAGATCATGCATGCAACCATCACTGTTTGTATTTCTCAATGTCTTGTTCCTGTGGAAGCGGATGCCAGAGTTAAGTATAAGACCTTTCTTTGGGAACAGGAGTGTATGTTTGAGTGATGTTATTTTGTGTTTTATGTAACTTTGCCATTTTATAATGTGTTTTTTTGGTTTGATAGCCTGTGTTTTAGTCCTCCTATGGGCCCTAGTTGATGTAGCTTAAAGTGTTTGTCTACGCTTAAGTTTTCATGTGTGTCTCAATTGTGTAGGGAGAAAATTTTGTGTTCTGGTAAACAAATTTTGGTTTGTGCTGATTTTGGCAGGATAAGCCACTGCATTTAATGTGTTAATGCCACCATTTTGTCATGGTCTGATTGTCATCGGCCATTTTGTTGTAGTCCGTATTTCATCCACCATGTGGTTGTGGTTTGCTTTCGTCTGCCATTTTGCTGTAGTCTGGATTTAATCCAACATTTTGTCATGGTCTGATTTTCGTTTGTTGCAACTGCCATTTCGTGTCTGCTCTGTTTTGGTTTTGGGTGGAATTGCTCTGCTTTTGGGCCAGGTTTCAGCATTTAGTGAGGGTGAGCCATTGTTTTGCAGGAGTTTCAGTTTTTGGCTTTAGTTGCGTTGTTGTGTGGAATTTTAGTCTCAAAATTTGTGTTCTGACTGCCCAGGGGATATGGGAGTCAAGGGAGATTCCCTCCCATTTGCAATATGGGGGGTTTATCCAAACACTTTCCTTGACAAAAGTTTTTTTAAAGATGTTGAAGTTTCCCATTTGATTTTATAAAGTCCAGAGGGGGTAGCGATGGCTACTTTTTTGTGTAATAGACATAATATGAAGTTCAGGGAAGCCAGGCTTCTCCTCCCCCTCACCCTTTCTGTCCATGTATATGTAAATTAACCAGTTATATGGGTTTTTAGAGATCAGCAGAGGACAGGAAGTTCTTTGCAGGATGTGATGTATCAACAGGAAGTTGTTGGGAGGGACTTGGTGTCTTTTGAAACAAGCATGTGGATAAAGGGACTTGTGTTGGGAAGGACAATGGAAATCCATTTGGTTTTTAAATTTAATTCCAGTTGTTTTACAAAAGTTTGTTTTACTGCAATACAGTTTTGGGCAGAGAGTAAACAGGAGGCATCCAAGTTATTGTCGTAACATCTAGGTACAGATATAAGCCATAATATTGTTTTGAATAGTGGAGGATCTTGTTGTGCTTTGTAGTTGTCTAACGAACATTTATAGGACGGGCGATAATCGGTTGGAGAGCATGTAAATGAGAGAAATAATGGTAAGGGAAAAAATTGGGACTTTGAGCGAGGCTGCAGACAAGGTGCGGGTAATAAAAAAGGTACACATTTATTATTCATAGAAATGCAAGCGGTGGGGTCCGCTCGCATCTTGCGTCGGCGCCACGTGCCCCTCCCATTCTTGTGATGACAGTTCTGGCGTCACTACGCTGGACGCGGTTTCCATCTCAGCGGACGTTACTCAGACACACGAGTGGACGCTGTGGACAGCTGTGGACGCTCTTCCGGGTCTACGCCCCGCCCACGTGATGCTGACAGCTTACTAGCGTGCACTTGTGTAGGGCAGCTATATATAAAAGCCCTCCCCCTGTACTTTCTTGCTTACTAGCTTGATAGGTCATACCATGCTATCTTTTCCTTTGGATGTCATAGGAGCCCTGGACGGTTGGCTGTCTTTAGTTTGGCCCCATCATCTACTGATTTATATCTTATCCTATTATTTTATTAGACTACAGTTGGCTAACTCCTTTGGTCCACACCCTAGATGCACACCTGATCCTGTGCTTACGTTGTTTGGGGAGGTCTCAATGCTGCCCCTGCCCTGCGTGTGTTGTAATGCCGCCACAGCTCCCTTGGCGGACATATCCTTTTGGCTCCATACCTACCATATCTTTCTACCTTAGATTCCAATGTGAGTACCCTAGGTGGACATTTTTTCCATCTTATAATGGTTATCAATTCATTAATTTATTTATTAATTATGTTCTACCCTTTCTAGATAATTCAAGCATCTGCCCCTGAAGAGTGTTTATAGACACAAAACGCTTTGGGGTAGTATAGATGCTACATATACCCCATGATATTATATTTTAGTATTGGTATCTTATATGCTTTTTACCAGTTTTTCACATTTTTAATCATTTCGCTAAAACTGTTAATATGACATCTGTACATATATTGTCGTTCTATGCATCCATTTATCCATGCACAATAGCATGTGGCACCTGGCCAGGCATTACTGCACTTATTGCTGCTCTTATTGTATATGCACATATCACATGTTTCCAATATAAAGTAATGTCTTCTATTTGAAATATATATGTTTTCATTTACATGTTTTTCTATATGTTGATACATGCTTGCATTTCTATGAATAATACATTTGTACCTTTTTTATTACCCGCACCTTGTCTGCAGCCTCGCTCAAAGTCCCAATTTTTTCCCTTACCATTATTTCACTTTTTGAACCAGGGATGGAGGTGCTATACTCATACACCTCATTTAAAGTCCCAATTTCTCCCCTTCCTTTTTTCTTGCCCAGGGATGGAGGCTTGCTAGACAGGTTTGGCAGTGTTCCCCTGCCATCCAAGTGTTGGGCAGCTTAGTTTAGGACAGGTCTAAATACCAGGCCCAGACGGAGCTCACTCAGGATATTTCCTGAGATTAACAATGTTTTGGCGTTATTCTATGGGTCTGGTACTTTCGATATGGTTCCCTGTATGTCCACTGCCTTAATTTGTCTGCATCTCGGGAGCTGCGACGCGCTTTGCGTGCTGCCCCCTCCTCGTCCTTCTCCCCGCCAAAAAAATGATCGTGTGTACACGGCATTATTAACAGTTAGATGAAAGAACAAATGTTATGTATTCATCCTGTCTTCCATTCACCCAGACACAACGGTTTCAAATTAACACGATGTCTGGTGTAGCTAAAATGCCTCTCTGCATCCATGACTATAATCTAAATATGGGAGGTGTAGACTTCAATGCCCAAATGATAAAGCTGTATTTAGCCTCCTGCAGGGCAAGACACTGTTACAAAAAAGTGTCTATATATGTGTTTCAATTGGCTCTATTCCAGCCCTCAAATTTTTCACTCGCCTACTCGCATTTTTGCAAGTGGAAAAAAAGGGCTGGCAAGCGTGGGCTGCCTGGGAGTGGGGGGGGGGAGCACCGCCAACATGCTGGGTTGAATGGGAGCCATTCTCCCAGTGATCATGGAGGGAAAGACAGAGGAGAGCAGGCGGCCAAGTTTTCAGAGAGCAGGGACTTTGCTGTAATAGCTTACATTTCAATTGCCATGTGTTCCCGCCACTCACTGTAACATACAGCCCCATTTCCTGGCCCCAGTACTTTGATAGACAGTTTACTGTATCAAAGTCCCCGAAACCAGTATGCAGGGCAGCGCGAACACATGGAAAATGAAGATGCTATAACTTTCACCAAAATTGTAACAGAATAAATGTTGGCCTACATTTGTGAAGACATTTGATTTTATTGCATATGCTTTATAACAGAAAGTAGAAAATATTGTTTTGTTTTCAAATTTTTGGTAATTTTTGTTTATATAATAAAAAAAGAAACAAACCCACTGGTAATCAAATTAGACCAAAAGTAAGCTTTATTTTTGTGAAAAAAAAAATATATATATATAAATTTCATTTGGGTACAGTGTCGCTTGACCAAGCAATTGCCTGTAAGGCCCCATACACACGAGCAGACAGATTTGTTTAAATCGGTCGGGCCGACCGATTTGAACAAATCTGTCTGCTGGGGACATATTGGTTTGATCGTGTACACACGACCAAACCAAAATCCCCACCACCAGACGACGCGGTGACGTGGCGGTGATGTTGACGCCGCCACGTCACCACACCAGGAAGTAAAACACTTCCGCGCATGCGTCGAAACCATTCGGCGCGTGTGCGAGAAGACATGTCTGCTGGTTAGCGTACTAACCAGCAGACATGTCGGGCGGACGGGTTCCCAGCCGACAGATTTCAAAGCATGCTTTGAAATCTGTCGGGTGGCCAAATCCGTCGGCTCGCCTCTACACACGGTCGAATCTGTCTGCTGGGACGGTCCGGCCGACCGTTTCCAGCAGATAGATTTTAATCGTGTGTACGCGGCCTTAAAGTAGCACAGTGCTGAATATCAAAAAATGCCCTAGTCAAGAAGGAGGTAAAACCTTACGGAGGTCAAGTGGTTAAAGAATTTGTTTTTTAAGTGTAGCTTGAAATAAAATATCAATCATTTTCACTTTTGTAAAAACTATGACTTGATTTTTATATTTAAATAACTGTATAATAAATATACCTATAAACACATTTTTAAAACCAAATTGGTTTGGTGATTCCATCTTTGCTTTATATATAAAATTAATGGTTATTAAATCTTTTACTGGCAAGCATCAGTGCTATATAAAGGCAAAAAGCTCTATAATTTATGTTTGCATGCCTGTTGTGTAAAGTTGTAACATTTATTTATAGGTGAGTTTCATAAAAATCACATTTAGAAGTCACAATGAATTGTTAAAAACTAGTTCTCCTGATTTTTTTTTAAAACTAAATACTTTTGAATCACCGACTATTGTGCGCACAACAAAAAGTATCATTAGTGTATGGGCAAACTAATTCTTCCTTTCTTCATATAACAACTACTTGAACATAATTTTGTCCAGTCAGAGATATTACTGAACCATCTTATTTTTTTTTATATATAAACCAAATACAAAAAAAAAAAAGTATATTCTAAGTGATTTCAAGAAATATGAGTTACATTTTTCAATGCAGGGTTGTAAATGGTGAATTTGTAATAGAAATCTCATTATTGCTTTAAAAGAGCTTTTGAAACTATTTATCTATGATTTAGAAAATCTTAAATGTGAATAGCTTTCCTAGAATCAATTTGTAGGCCAATAAATTCTATGTTTGGTGTGCTCTCATTTTAATTGCCTTGTCTCGGTTTAAATAATTATGCAAAATCAATAAAACGATCAACATACCACTTTATTATGAAATATAGTATTTCAGAAAAATAACATATCTCTAATACAAATATATATATATATATTTAAATTAACATACTTACTCTTTCCTCTCCTGTTAAGCTACTAAACAACGCTTGTTTGATGTCATAGAAAAGTATAAATAGCTTCACGTTTAGCTTAGTTTATAAATTTTGGGATGATTTTGTATTATTATACCACTGTGCATATATTTACTGCCTTAGGCCTCTTTTACACAGACGGACTGTTCAGGTCCGCTTGTCAGATTAGGCGGACCTGAACGGGCGCTCCATAGAGGTCTATGGAGCCACGGATGTCAGCGGTGACATGCCAGCTGGTATCCGACCCGCTCCAATCTTCCAAAGTGTGACGGATGAAAACCCGATTTTTCCTTCCGTCTGCGGATTGGATGACAACGGACTCTATGGTCCGTCATCATCCGATCCCCCATAGGGGAGAACGGTGCTCTGACAGGTCGGTCCCTGAACAGTGTCAGGAGACAGACCTGTCATCTGCCTGCTCAGCGGGTATCGACAGAGAGATCCCCGCTGAGCAAGGCGGAGCCCGCTCACAGACACGAACTGTGTGAAAGAGGCCTAAGGAAAGAAAAAATATTATAATATATGATGTGTTTCTCAAGACCAGATCACCATCACTAAGGTAATAGAGTGTTTTTCAGTTGATATGTATGTGTGTGTGTCTGTTTTTTTTAAATGTTATTCAGACTAACATAGAAAAATCTATTTGTTTGTATGTGTGTTTGTATTAGGCCTCGTACACACGATCGGACTTATCCGATGAAAACGGTCCGCGGACCATTTCCATCGGATATGTCCGATCGGGAGTTTGATCCGATGGCGTGTACATACCATCGGATCAAATTCCCCGCCGCCGGACGGCGCGGTGACGTGGCGGTGACGCGGCGGTGACGTTGACGCCGCCACGTCACCGCTACGTCACCGCACCAGGAAGTAAAACACTTCCACGCATGCGCCGAATCCATTCGGCAGCGGCGCGGCGGCGGTGCGGGACGACATGTCTGCTGGTAAGTGTACTAACCAGCAGACATGTCGGGCGGACAGATTCCCACCGGATAGATTTCAAAGCATGCTTTGAAATCTGTCGGGTGGAAAAATCTGTCCGCTAGCCCATACACACGAGCGGAGATGTCTGCTGAAACGGTCCATCGGACCGTTTTCAGCGGACATATCCCCTCGTGTGTACGAGGCCTTAGAGGCAGTAATCAGGTTACTTTGAGTGTTTGTATGGAAACTTTTCTAACAAATGCTATTGGAAATGTTTACACAAGCTGTCCTCTAAGAATGATAACATAGATGTTGATTCAATGTCATTTGGTAGTTAAAGCGGTTGTAAACCCCCATCTACTCTCCTAACTAGTAACATCTTTTTAAAGCCAGTGTCCCGCTGCATCCATCGATCGTTATTTACTAAATGTCACTATTCATTTTATGGTTTAAATCCCTACCTTTGTGAAGTGTCTTTCTTCTACTATGCCGGCGCCATTGGTCTTGTGGTTTTCCGCATCTTCTACAATGAAAACTTCCACCCACAGTTGATTACGATGGCTGTAATCCCGCGCGTGCGCACTACTGCAAATATTCAAGCCTCTTCTTCGTTTCCGGTTACTATGGAAACGAAGAGAAGCTCTTCACAGCGTACACCAGGAAGCTGTTATCAGAGCTTCCGGAGCGTGCTGCAGATGCTGGGTCAGTAATCATGTAATAGCTGCTTGGTAGATTTGTTTTGCGCCGTCTTCCTCCTTCATACCTTGTGACGTAGGAGTCACAAGGTAAACAAACATCCATGAGCCTCTGCGGGGGAGGGGGGAGGAGGAAATCACACCGCAAACCATCGCGCGATGTCGGGGCTGACGTCAACAGCAGGAAATGACGCAGCCCCGACATGAACAGAGATTTTGTCCGGCATGGTCTCGGCTGGCCGGTCTAGCTATCAGACGGCGCATGCGCGGAGTGACGTCACCACTCGGGATATCGGCGATATCCCGAGAAGGAAGCAGGTAAGAAAAAAAACAAAGAGAGCGACGCATTGGGCATATTAAGATACATGTAGAAATACAAAGAGTAAAATTTGGGTTTACAACCACTTTAAGTTCTTCCATTGTACTGCATTCATTTTGTAACTAAAGTCAACAACTCAGGTAGCCAATGGTCAAGAATAGCTTGACCTTTTGACATATATGACCTATGGCATGTATGATACAACAGTATAATATAGCGGTTGAAGTATGGAATTGTTTCATGTAGAGAGAGTAGTGTGAAAGGATATGCCCATGTAAGATTATCTACCTAAACTTTCTAAACAGAAAGCCAAGCAACTTAAGCTGAAAGGGGGCTCCATAACAACATTACAACAAGGAAGGTCTGTGCCAAAGTAACTTCACCTGGATGATACTACCACCTGATTTCTGCAATTGCTCAAACTACCCGGAGGTCCTGGTTGCCTTTTGCGATTGTGAAGCTGCTAGAGCTAAGTAACTTTTTAACATATTCCTATTGCACACAGACCATAGTTCATGCTTATTTGCTAGGAATCAGGTAGCATTTTGCTTGTTGTTTGTATATCTGTCAGTCATGTTTTGCATTCCTACAATTGTAATAATTTATATGTACAGCAGTTTTGTTTAGTAAACGCACATTAATATACAAATGGGGTTTATATGCTTCCTTGAGTTTACTCAAAAGAATGTAAAAAGATGCAAAAACAAAACAATTGGAGTCTTATGGTGGATATTTGCTCTAAATTGTTTAATTGAAGCAGACCTGTTTTTTTGTAGTGTTTTCTGTTGCTTTGATAAGAAAAATTAGGGTGTAAGCTGTTTAGGAAAAGCAAGGCTGCAAAGGTCTCTGGTGTCCAGGAGGAGACGTGCAACCTGCCTACCTGGGCCAAAGACAATGAGTGGGAGCCTGTTGCTGAAGAATTTGCAACGTTTCCTTGAATAAGACTTGGAGTGATAAAGTCTCAGATAATTTTGTAGATTTTAGCCTTGAGGGCTTTTGTTTAACCACTATATTACCAGCTGCCATCAATTGACGGCGGCAAGGTAGCTCAGTTATTCTGACAGGACGTCATATGACGTCCTCATCTTTTTAAAGCCACTAGGGGGCGCGCACGCAAAGCCGGCGGTGCGTGCACCCGTCGTGTTACTGGGAACACGATGCACGTGCACTGCCGGGCACCCGCGATTGCCCAGTAACTGAGCAGGACTGTGGATCTCTGTCAGGGAGAGGAGACCGATGCTGTGTCCTTTGTACATAGGGACACAGATCGGTCACCTCCCCAGTCAGTCCCCTCCCCCTACAGTTAAAATCACATGTTATACATGTTAACCCCTTCCCTGGCAGTCACATTTATACAGTTATCAGTGCATGTTTATAGCACTGTTCACTGTATAAATGTGACTGGTCCCAAAAATGTGTCAAAAGTGTCCGATGTGTCTGCTTTAATGTTGCAGTCTCAATAAAAAATCACAGATCGCCACCATTCCTAGTAAAATAATAATAATAAAAAAAAATCATAATTATGTCCCCTATTTTGTAGGCGCTATAACTTTTGCGCAAACCAGTCAGAATACGGTTATTGCGTTTTTTTTTTTTTAACAAATATATGTAGAAGAATACGTATCGGCCTAAACTGAGACAATTTTTATTTATTTAAAAAAAAAATGGGATATTTATTATAGCAAAAAGTAAAAAATATTGTGGTTTTTATGCTCATTTTTGGTTTATAGCGCAAAAAATAAAAAAGCACATGCGATCAAATACCACCAAAAGAAAGCTCTATTTGTGTGAAAAAAAGGATGTCAATTTTGTTTGGGAGCCACGTTACACGACCGCGCAATTGTCAGTTGAAGCGGCGCAGTGCCGGAAGCTAAAATTTCGCCTGGGCAGGAAGGAGGTATATGTGCACAGTAAGCAAGTGGTTAAGTAAAGTAGAGAAGTGCCCAAATTGGTTGGCACTTCCTTTGTGCTCTCTATACTGAATCACAATGGTTAGGAGAAAAAAATAGATGCAGAAATTAAGGTATTAACAGACCAGCTTGCAGTTGATTCAGAGTGCGTATGTTCAACCGCTAATCAGGCTGATGATTTGGAAGAGCAAATTGATCAATTAATGCATTAAGGAAAAAGAAGGACCATAAACCTGATAGTAAAGCCAGATATGTGCCAATGTCACATTCCACAACTGGAATCAGGGGATGTGCTCTCCACAAATAATAATGAGGATGAAGGAACAGAGTTATTGATATTGATCACCCATTGGGGAAGAAGAAATATGGCAGATCTCTCATTACTAAGCATAGGAAAAGACAAATTGATAGAGAGGATATTGCAGATGGGGACGTGCATTACCACAACCCCAGAGATGTGAAATTTGAAGAAGTGATACAAAGCAATACAAACATAGGTCTGGGGAACCCCGAATAAGATGGCTCCTACATTTGTGGGATGAAATGACAGACAGTGTTATTTTGTCAGGCAAGGAAGCAGTGGTAAACCCATGATCCACAATTGTGTCAGACCATATGAAAAGCCCAAAAGTTTACTGCGCATTTTTCACTATTAGACCTTGTGAGAGATGGGATAGTCTGAGTATATGCTAATGATAGTCCAAATATACATTAATCCTAGTGACCTGGAAAATATCTACTCATGGAGACCAATAGGAGAAGGTTTTGTCAAGGTATGTCTTATTTAACCAATTCAATACAGGGCATTTTTACCCCCTTCCTGCCCAGGCCAATTTTCAGCTTTCAGTGCTGTAACAACTTGAATGACAATTGCGCGGTCATGTAACACTGTACCCATATAACATTTTGATCATTATTTTTCCCACAAATAGAGCTTTCTTTTGGTGGTATTTAATAACCTCTGTGGTTTTAAATTTTTGCGCTATAAACAAGAAAGAGTGACAATTTTGAAAAAAAAGCTATGGGCCAGATCCCCAAAGCACTTACGCCTGCGTATCTCTTGATGCACGGAGTAAGTGTAAATATGCGCCGGCGTATCTATGCGCCATATCCCCAAAACGATATAAGCCTGAAAACTTGATTTTTCCGACCGACTTAATTTTTCTACACGGGCGCATCGTGGGGCGCAAAAATGCGCTAGCCACACCATTGTTTTGCTATGCAAATATGCAAATGAGGGAGATACGGCGATCCACAAAAGTACGTTTGTCCGGCGCAGGCTACGCACTGTGCGCATCAGCTGTATGTCCGGTCTAAAGTTACCTCTTATAAAAGCAGCTTTAACTTTGCACCAGACGTGTGCAGGTCAGCTAAAGCAACACCGTTAGGGACGAGCTGAGCAGCCATACTTGCAGGACAACAATCTGTATGCCCACATGCCAGGGGCATCTGTGGTCATAGCTCTACTACTGGCTTTAGATGCGCGCAGAAGGAGTAGGGCACGGAAGAGGAGGAGGAGGGCATGGGAGAGGGTATACCGCACACGCATAGACATCTTTGGCATGTGTGATTCTGAGGTGTATCGCATCTTCAGATTCACCCCTGCTGCCATCCTGGAATTAACCACAACCCTGAAAGATGACATCACCAACCCAAAACACCGCTCACATGCAGTGCAGCCACTGGTCAAGGTACTGGCAACACTCCATTTCCTTGCCAGTGGCTCTTTTCAAAGAACATTAGCAGATGTGTGCAGATGTGTGCACCAGGTTATCCCTGCAATCCTCAGATGCATGGCCAACCAAATCATCAGACCCACCCAGGAGGACCTGCGGGTGAAGGCAATGACAGATTTCTACAGAATTGCCAGATTTCCACGCACCGTGGGGGCCATTGATTGCACACATGTGGCACTGCAGCCCCCCCCCGTGAGACAGAGCACCTATACCGCAATCAGAAGCATTGGCATTCCATCAACGTACAGGTGATAGTCGATGCCCAATGCCTCATATGGCACGTCCGTGCCAAACACCCGGGTCCAGCCATGACAGCTACATAAACAATCAGAGCCCCATTCCAATGGAATTCAAACAGAGCATGTATGAGGTCAGCTGGCTGGTTGGTGAGTGACATGGGTGTCATGCATGACTGCCCCCCTTGATGCACACATCACGAGGGGCACACGCATGACTAACATCCTCCTGTCTTTTCCCTTCCAGATGACTCTGCATATGCACTTAGACCCCATCTCATGACTCCTTTCCGGAACCCCCAAACCCCAGGAGAGGAAAGATACAATGACGCACACACACGTACCCGTGCAGTGGTGGAGCGCACATTTGGCCTTCTGAAGTCGCGTTTCCGATGCCTGGATAAGTCTGGGGGTACCCTGTTGTATTCCGAAAACTTTGTGTGCCAGATCATCGGTTCATGTTGCATGCTGCACAACTTAGCCGTGAGAAAGGGCCTGGAGATTGACATACGTGATGACCTGACCCACGAAGCAGACAATACCCCCCTAACCGAGGGTCCCCCATCTTCTGAGGGAAGAGCAGCCAGGAGACGCCTCGCATTAGGCATCTTTGCAAGCTAAACACACACATTCATCATGGCACAATGAGAATGCATGCATGCACACCACTGTGGTCCCTAGCACACACACCTCACATCCTCATCTAATTGGATTAGCACAATCCCACCATGCAGGACTTGGGAGCAGCAACGCCATGCCAAGGCTCCAATTATGTCACTGTACATTCATACACCATTCATACGGACCTGGGGATCACTTCTCCCTGGTCCTGGGGATCCCTTCTTCACCACAACCGAGGGTGACACCCCTTTTCCGGCAGGAATGTCACCCCCACAATCAAACATCATTCACAAAAAGAAAACAAATCATAATCACTGTAAAAACACACATAAACATAAAACACAGAAACAAAAAAAAAAACACAGAAGCAATAAAAAAAAACAAAAAAACACAGAAACAAAAAAATAAATAACGCCGCTGGCGTGACCCATGCCTGGGGCAGCCACGGCTCCTCAGGGGAGACTCGTGGGGGGGGAATCAGGGGAAGGAGGAGCATCCCCTGGTCTCTGCCCAGCCTGGACGGCCTGCCCTCCAAGGCCACAGCGAGGCGCTTGAGGCCCACAGTGAGGGCTGCCGTGTTGGCCTGGACAGCCTGGGTCAGGGGATGCACCTCCTGACCCACGCCTGCAGTGGCAGTCTGCAGGTCATTGAGGCATGTTATGAGAGTCAAGCCATGTCCCCAACTGACTCCTTGATGGAGGCCAGGCTCTCCTCCATCCGGCCCAAAGTCTGAATGACCTGACCCAGATGGCGGTCTGATGGGCCTGGTCCCTCCTCAGATTTTCCGGCAGAACCTCTGCCACCCCCCTGGTCTTGCAGCTCGCCTTCCTGCCTCCAGATAAGGCTGGTGGCCTGGGAGTAGGGGAGACCCCTGTGGGGGAGCCCTGTTGGGGGAGGAGTGGGAGGGGCTACCCCTGATGGAGGCCTGACTGCTGCCAGCCCTAGGGGGAGACTCCACCAAATGGAGAAGTACCTCATTGGCACTTAGCACCTCCTCCTCCTCAACCTCCTCCCCCTCAACCTCCTCTTCCTCAACCTCCTCCTCCTCAACCTCCTCAGAGGACTCCGGGCTTGCCTGGGGGTCTTCCTCAGACTCATGTCCGGTTGAGGCTGCGGACTGGCCAGATGGCCCAGCACCCTCCTGCCCATCTGTGGATGACACAAAACATTCACAGGTTGAAGTATCCACACAATTGTCACATATTCCCTCCCCCTTCTCCCGCAATGAGAAGTTTAACTTCCTCTTCCTCTCAGTCATATTTTCAAAACACTCTACAACAACACACCGACACGACACGACACAAACCAACAAACAGCCACAGACAACGGAACAAAAGCACCTTGCTTCAGGAAGGGAAACAAATGGATGTACTTTTGCAATGGAAGGGCGTTTGTCTGGGCCTATTTATGCACTGGGCGTAGCTCACTAAGTACGCCGGGCCTAGTTCCAATCTCACTGATTGCTCCGGGCTGAGTTCTGAGCATGCGCAGAGAGGCTCTGACCATAGTCGCCGTCATTGCGCATGCGCAGTCCGGCCGGCCCTTCATTTGCATGGGGTCACGGCTCATTTCAATGGAACACGCCCTCGTCCTTCCCACTTTGACTTACGACGCCTTACGCCTCGAAATTTACGTTGCGCCGGCGCAAAATTGTGCGCAAATACTACGAGGATACTTGCGTCTCTAATTTGAGCTGCCGTAACGGAACGGAGATGCGCTATGCCGATCTATATATGCGCTGATGTACGTGGATCTGGCCCTTTATCTTTAACTTTTTGCTATTATAAATATCCCCCAAAAATATATAAAAAATATTACCTCAGTTTAGGCCGATATGTATTCTTCTACATATTTTTAGTAAAAAAAATCGCAATAAGCGTATATTAATTGGTTTGCGCAGAAGTTATATTGCCTACAAAATAGGGGATAAATGTATGGCATTTTTATTGTTATTTTTTTTTTACTGGTAATGGCAGCGATCTGCGATTTTTATCAAGACTGTGACATTGCGGAGGACATATCGGACATATGACACTATTTTGGGACCATTCACATTCATACAGCGATCAATGCTATAAAAATGCACTGAATACTGTGTAAATGTGACTGGCAGGGAAGGGATTAACACTAGGGGGTTAGCAAGGGGTTAATTGTGTATCCTAGGGGGTAATTCTAACTGTAGGGGGAGGGGACTCACATGGGGCGGAGACCGATTGGTGTTCTACTGTACTGGTGTATCAAATGTTCTAAAACTTACGCCAGAAGATAGTTTAACCATTTGACCTCCAGAAGATTTTTCCCCCTTCATGGCCATGACATTTTTTGCCATTTAGCATGGTGGTACTTTACCTGGCAATTGATTGGGCATGTAATGCTGTACGCAAATTATATTTGTATAATTTTTTTAACACAAATAGAGCTTTCGCCACCGGGTTTTACATTTTTTGCTATATAAACAACAAAAGATAAAAAATAAACATGCAAATTTGCAAACAAATAATCTTTCTTTATAAATTTAGGCTCCATTTATTTATTAATGATAGTCCAAATCAGTGTATATTATTTAGGCTGTGTGAAAAGTATACTGTCTAAAAACTATGGTATATATATATATTTATATGTAGATATATCTATATTTATCTTACAAAAGTGAGTACACCCCTTACTATTTTATTATACCTTTTCATATGACAACACTGAAGAAATTTCACTTTGCTACAATATAAAGTAGTGAGTGTACAGCTTGTATAATAGTGTATTTTTGCTGTCCCCTCAAAATAATAAAAACACAGCCATTAATGTCTAAATCGCTGGCAACAAAAGTGAGTACACCCCTAAGTGAAAATGTCAAAATTGGGCCCAATTATCCATTTTCTCTCCCTGGTGTTATGCGATTTGTTAGTGTTACAAGTTCTCAGGTGTGAATGGGAAGCAGGTGTGTTAAATTTGGTGTTATCGCTCTCACTCTCTCAAACTGGTCGCTGCAAATTCAACATGTCACCTCATGGCAAAGAACTCTGAGGATCGGAAAAAAATAATTGTTGCTCTGCATCAAAATGGCCTAGGCTATAAGAAGATTGGCAAGACCTTGAAACTAAGCTGCAGCACAGTGGCCAAGACCATACAGCGTTTTACCAAGACAGTTTCCACTCAGAACAGGCCTTGCCATGGTCAACCAAAGAAGTTGAGTGCACGTGCTCAGCACCATATCCAGGTTGGGTTGTCTTTGGGAAATGGACATATGAGTGCTGCCAGCATTGCTGCAGAGGTTGAAGGGGTGGAGGGTTTATCTTGAGACCAAGATAACCCTATTTGTGTGGCAGCAACCAGGTGAGGAGTACAAGGACAAGTGTGTCTTGCTTACAGTCAAGCATGGTGGTGGAACTGTCATGGTCTGGGGCTCAATGAGTACTGGTTGCATGAGTACTGCTGGCACTGGGGAGCTACAGTTCATTGAGGGAACCATAAATGGCAACATGTACTGTGACATAGGGAGACTGGGCCGCAGGGCAGTATTCCAACATGATAACGGCCCCAAACACACCTCCAATGCGACCATTGCCTTGCTAAAGAAGCTGAGGGTAAAGATGATGGACTGGCCAAGCATGTCTCCAGACTTAAACCTATTGAGCATCTGTGGGGCATCCTCAAACAGAAGGTGGAGGAGCGCAAGGTCTCTAACATCAACCAGCTCTGTGATGTCGTGATGGAGGAGTGGAAGAGGATACCAGTGGCAATCTGTGAAGCTCTGGTAAACTTCATGCCCAAGAGGGTTAAGGCAGTGCTGGAAAATATTGGTGGCCACACAAAATATTGACACTTTGGGCCCAATTTGGACAATTTGACTTAGGGGTGTACTCCCTTTTCTTGCCAGCAGTTTAGAGTTATTTTGAGGGGACAGCAAAATTACACTATTATACAAGCTGTACACTCACTACTTTACATTGTAGCAAAGTGTAATCTCTTCAGTGTTGTCACATGAAAAGATATATTAAAATATTTACAAAAGTGCCAAACTAACAGTGGCAAAGGCATGGAAACAACCTAAAATTTCAATCAAAGCAGCCAACAGGAAAATCTCCATGATAATGTCCCAAAAAAGTTATCCAGTATATTACTGGATACTGTAGGCAAATTTGAAGCCATATGGGAACCATGGGCCCAACACGTGGACATCCCCCTTTCGTCTAATACTACGCCAGATTGAACCAACTTCATAGCCGGCTGATAGACATCCTCAACACCTAGTATCTTCTCTTTCTATTCCTGTCCCTTCTTCGTAGTTCCTTTTCTATCCTACAGCTCTCTCTCTCTCTCGGTAACCCTCAAATATTTGGGATATCAGCAGTTTTCTTTCTCTTTTTCTGGAAAGTTATAAGTTATGACTATAGGTTGTACATAAGGCCAACCAATTTACTGTTTACCACTGTTAATATATGGTGGGATGAGGGTTAGGTTGGGGTAGTAAGACCCCTGCCCGGCACAGCTTGATCCCCTTAGGGGTGCCGGACGTTAATGGGCCTACCATTGACCGCCCTCACATTTTGACGATACGCTTTGCCTCTACGGTATACCCAGCATACTCTCCAGATCATATCTGGTTTGAGCGCTGGATTTACTGCCTTATCTAATACAGTGTTCCTAAGGTTTCTTTGATATGTTTATCTACTTAACTTACTATGTTATTGCTTGCTTCTTTGGAGATACATTTGCATTGTACCATGTATATCTGCTATCAATATCCTGATATCCAGTCAGTATGTGTTTGGTATATTTTAATTGAAAATGGAAAATTATTTAAAATTAAAGATAAATAAATAAAAATGTGGGGGTGTACTCACTTCTGTGATATATATATATATATATATATATATATATATATATATATATATATATATAATATATATATATATAAATGGATAAGCCCTGTTGTACTGATGGGATTTTAACACTGTTATTGCTTATAATCACTGTTATAAGCAATTGTTTTAACTTTCATAAATTGCTTTCATTCATGACAGCCTGTTTACTATTGTGACCTGTGATTGGCTAATCACATGGTACAGGGTGCCAGGTACTATTCCAGGTACCATGTGATAGTTGTGGGCCAATCACTGCATCATAATAGTAAGCAAGTACTCATGATTGGGAAGCCATTCATTACTGTTTTGTTTAAATACATACCCACAAGGTACAAATCCATTGCAGTGTCTACTGCTGCTGCCCTCTTGCATTAAATGTACTGTGGGTGGGTGGCAAATGGTTAAAAATTCTTCCTATTTTTTATCCAAACAACACATATATATCGGGTGATATTTTAAACATCTCAGTACCAGCATGTTTTACCGCCTTCATTACCAGGCCAAGATTCAATTTTTCAGTGCGATGATATGTTGACTGACAATTACTTGATAATGCAACTTTATAACCAAATGTTTATTTATGTATTATTTAGACAAATAGAGGTGTCTTTTGGTGTATTTAATCACCATATTAAATAAAGAATCTTAAATTATGTCAAAATGTATTCTGCAACATTTTTTATTAAAAATCCAAATAAGTGTATATTAATTAATCTGTGTTTTTATGAATTATGATGAAGAAGTGTCTACTGACATAATTCTTTCATAAGGTAAAAATAGAAGATTTTGTAGAACCAATTAGAATTGTTTTAATATGTCAATCAGTGTTATGAAAGACATATTAATTGTGACTGTAACTGTATAAAAATATACCGTATTTATCGGCGTATAACACGCACAGGTGTATTACACGCTCCCTAACTATATGAGGGGAGTTTCAGAAAAAAACTTTCCACAGCCCCCTGCGTATAACACACAGGCACAGTTTACCCTCTATTTTCAGGGTAAAAAATTGAGTGTTATACACCAATAAATACAGTACATATAGCATGTGTTTTTTTCAAGATAGACAAGTCTTTATAGATATACATTTATCCATATATGTAACCATTTTATGTGATATTGATTAATTAAAGTTATACTAAGAGTATTGTATATTATGCCGGTTACCAGATTCCCTGATTAATATAAATTATATATATATATATATATATATATATATATATATATTCAGAACACATTTTCCGCCCTCAGACATGCCTAGTGGTTGAGGGTGATATTACCTGAAATTCAAGGTAAATCATTAGATTTTTCTTTAACAAATGGAAAAGAAGCCATACCCTTTGGGCTGAGCCTATTATAAATGTTATGATCTTATTGTCTGAGATAGTATTTACAAGCAAGAGAGATGACACTCAAGGACACTCAAAACATCTGATTACCATCAGTCATACACACAGACACATACACCATTCACCAACTCACACTTTTACATTCATGAAGATTCCTGAACACCTTATGCTTTGGAACTCAGAGGTCGCAAGAAGTAATTCCTCTTTAAGAGTATCCATCTTAAAAAGCCACGGCAGCCATTCTAAAAACTCTGGTAACCAGAAATTCAGACCAGTAGCCATTTTGGAATGGGTAATTATGTTGTGTTGATTTTTATCTTATATTCATTTGTGTTCTCTTAAATATTGATTCATTGAGTATTATACAATTGATAATTATTCTCCCGAATCAATAACCACCTTGTAGATTTTTCTCTAAATATTACATTTTCAATAATTTTCATTTGCATAGTTTACAATTTTTTGATATTACAAATGTCTAATTTTATTTCACGTTGCTAACCACTTACTTACCTTCAGTATAGTAACGGTTGGATTTGTGAAATGCAGGCATTCTGTTTAATTGTCATTTTACAAGGTTATTGATTTTACAAGGAAGTTTATCATTGCTGTGTCATATCAAAGGTACTACAACCCCATTTAGCGGGTGTTTCAACTGATATTTAAGCTGTTATGTAACGCAATCTGTATTTTCATTTCATGTAACATTTGTTTTTGTCAACATATATATATATATAACTATTTTGAATGATTACATGTCTGGTGAATAAATGTCATGTTTTAGACTGTAGTCATAATAGATTGTTAAAAATTATTAAAATCATAAATATTGTGCAGGAAAACTCTCCTTTACAAGCACAACAATGTAAATGTTACAGTATCTGAAAACTAAAGTATATATATGTTTGAAATTTATAAGGCCCAATGATCTGACTGCCTATCATAATTTTTGAGGTCTTAAAATGCCAGAAAAGCATGAAACATCCCTAAAATATAAGGCATGGTAAGTATTTTGCAGATTTAATTTATTCTTCTTGGAAAGTGAAGTAAAAAAATCGTTTTTTAGACATGACGACATGACGGTATGTGCTTGATCGAGCGTGATTGTGAAGTGGGGGGAGGGAATGGGGAAAGGAGGGGGAGGGGGGAAAGGGAAGAATAATAATTAATAAAAAAGTCAGAAGCCATGAGAAGTCGTAATGTCTAGTCCTATCTGTAGCTTTATTTTATAATTGACTTATACTGTTGAGAGTCCTTGAAAGTTGTCCAGTTAGACTTAATAAGTTCCTCAATTCTTTCCATGCTGTTTATTCTCCTAAACCATTCAACTTTCATTGGTGTATTGCCAGTGAGAAGGGATACAGTGTCGTGCCGCATTAATCATAAACATGGAGAGTGATTTCAAATATTGATTTTTAGGCATAAAACTGAAATGTAATAGATACTGAGCCGTGGTAAAACTTAGGTTTGTCGATGTAACTAGTTTAATAGTTTCATGTACCGATACCCAGAAGGACTGAATTAGAGGGCATGGCTACCAAACGTGTAACATAGAACCCTCCTCTTGTTAACATCTCCAACATCTTTCGGAAGCAAGAGGTGAAATCTTATGAAGAGTTGTAGGGGTTCTATACCATCTGGTGATGATCTTGAAACCACTTTCTTGCGTGGCCACATTTAGTGAACCTTTATGTGCATAAAGATAAATTGTCTCCCAGTCTTCCTCAGTCAAGTTTAAGTCCAGATCTCTTTCCCAGGCTTTACAGGATGAGCTGGAGAAGTCAGTATTGTCTTTAAATAGCGAGTTGTAAACAGTTGAGATTATATGTCTGTGTGGGGATGTTTTAGTACAGAGATTTTCTAGCGCAGTAAGGGGTCTTTTCCAGTTGTGGGCATTGTCACTTTTGGTTAAGAAATGTCTAATTTGGATATAATTCTATTGAGATAGGGGGGATGGTTTGATGTCTTTTCCATGCCTGGGGGAAAATCAGGGTTATGTTGTAGCGGTGTAAGAGGGCTGAGCCAAGGAGAAGGTGTTTTGACTTTAAAAGAATTTCAGAAGCTTTCTAGTGTAGGTCCAATAAGAGGATATGTTTTGATTAAATTTGAGTGATATTTAGGTTTAGTCCATGGTAGATTTTTTTAGTTCGTAAGGGAATTGTGCATGTTCAAGGGTAACCCAATCTTTCACTGTGTGGTGTATATTCCAATCTACAATTCTTGTATATAGGAAAGCTAGGTGGTATTTCCTAAGGTCGGGAAAGGCTATACGTCCTCTACTCTTGGGTAAGGTTAGTCTCGAGAATTTGATTCTAGGGGATTTACCCCTCCAAATGAATGAGGAGCAAGCCTTTCTGAAGGAGGCGAAAAATGAAAGGGAACTTTGATTGGGATTGTCTGCATGATATAGATAAACCTTGGCAGGATGGTCATTTTGATAAGGGAGACTCGCCCGAACCAGGAAACATTTAAGGCGTTCCATCTTTTCAAATCCTCCTGAGTTTCTCTCAGAACCAGTTCGAAATTGAGGTGGAATAGGTCCTTCAGGTTTGAGGAAAGTTCAATTCCCAAATAAGTGATACTGTGATTAGCCCACCTAAATGGAAAGTTATTCTTGCATAACTCTACTGTGTTAGAAGGCAATGATGAGGTTGAGGGCGTTGAATTTGGAATGGTTGATTTTTAAGTGAGTAAGTGGAAGTGATCTAGATCTTTAAGAAGGTTAGGTAGGGATATATGGGGTTCCGAGAGGAAGAGAAGCATATCGGCAGCAAAAGTTGCTATTTTATATGTTTTTGTTATGAATCTCAATCCCCTTGATATCTCTATTTGATCTTATTTTATTAAGCAGGGGTTAAAGGGTTAGAACAAATAAGAGTGGAGACAAGGGACAACCCTGTCTGGTTCCATTGCGAAGGTTGAAGGCGTTCGATAGGTGGCCATTGACTCTGACC
Organism: Rana kukunoris; assembly: GCA_029574335.1. Classification (NCBI taxonomy): domain Eukaryota; kingdom Metazoa; phylum Chordata; class Amphibia; order Anura; family Ranidae; genus Rana; species Rana kukunoris. The sequence continues at coordinate 101,041 of JAJQKJ010000104.1, read as the reverse complement.
CTTGCGTTTGGATTAGAATATAAGACCTTAATATATGATCTCATTTGAGGCAAAAAACCTATGTGTTTTAGTACTGCATCGATAAAATCCCAGGCCACTCTATCGACCGCCTTCTCAGCATCTAGGGACAGGAAGAAGCCCTGTTTCTGTTTAGAGGTTATCCAATGGTTTATGTTGAGAGCTTTTATTTTATTATCTCGACCCTCCCTACCCGGGATAAATCCCACTTGATCCAAGGCAACCAAGGAGGTTAATAAGGGGAGGATCCTGTTTGCAAGAATTTTAGCATATATTTTCACGTCTACATTTATTAAGGAGATTGGCCTGTAATTGGTGACCTGGGTCGCGCCTTTACCTTCTTTGGGTATTACTGTAATATGTGCTTCTAAAAGTTATTTGGGGGGGGTGTTGTTCTGGGTGAAGAGACTGGAATGTTTTTAGGAACATCGGCTTTAGTATATCTGTGAAAGTCTTGTAATATTGTAAGGGTAGGCCGTCTGGGCCTGGGGCCTTGCCTATCTTCATCTCTTTGATGGCTCTGAGATTGGGTTTTCTAGTTCTTTTGCAACACTTCCTGAAATTTGGGACAGGCCATATTGTTCTAAGAAGTCCTGTATAAGCTTCTCTCTTTTATCGGATTTCTGCAGGCATTTCGGGTTGGAGGGAATGTTATAAAGGCTTTGGTAATAGAGTTCAAACTTCTTTGCAATATCATCATTCGAAGAACGCAACTCGCCTTGTTTTTCTCCTATCTGATGGATAGTGTGGGCGGTTTTCTTGTTTTGGACTGCTTTTGCAAGCAATCTGCCACATTTATTTCCTTGCTCATAGTATATCCTGTGTCTCAATATATATTGCCTTTTAATTTTCATATTTAGTTCCTCGGACAGGAGTGCTGTAAGGTCTGCATTATGACACCTCCATCCTAGTGGCGGCCATTCTTCTCAACATCCAGGTACAGGAACTCATAAGTTGCAGACACTACAAGAAGCATAACTGTGCTGCAAAAGCCTTTATAATTGAAATAATACGATCCCAAGTTGGGTGGTGGCACAATCCCCACATGCTTGCCATCAATACCACCACCACAGTTGGGGAAATCCCACTGATGTTGAAACATGGCTGCAACATTCTGCCATTGCTGTAGGTTTAAAGGAAACTGTGGAGTCAAACAAGAAAAAAAATACTACTTCTGCACATAACATTGCAAGCAGATTTGACACAAACATTATTGGCCAACATAAAAGTATAACATTTAAATGAGTATTTAAAGACAAAAGTGTAAGTTCAACTTATCAGATTCCTCACCCCCTCTGATGGCATATTCTAAAAAAAAAATATGGTGGGAGGAATGGTAGATGCTTTGGACAGGTAATCCTCTCCACTTCCATAAGAGCTAAATGCATAAGTAATGTGTGATAATTTGGCCAGCCCCTTCTTACTTACACTATTTGCAGCCCGGTGGACAGGTAAGAAGTGTCATAATCCAAAAATATGAATTACACACTGTCCAAATTGAGGCACATTTCGACATTCATAATTTACCTATTAAAATAATAGGAGTCAAAAACTTTCAACAGTACAATATGAAGGTAATCAGGCAGGCCCTTGCACTACATTCTTTGGTGAATTCATCCAGAAATATGACCACAAAAGAGTTATACTGTGTATGGGTTTTGCAAAGTCAGCAGATAGAGTAGTTGTATCGGTTGACTTTGCATTTGGGGGGGATTCCAAATGAGTTTGTGCACCAAAAAAATGGACTCTTGCACTCTGCATGAATTTTGAGGACAACAATAAGATTGAGACACATTTTAGGCGGTGTTTTGGGTAAACAGAAAAATGTGGCAGGCAAAAAACATTGTTAAGTTACTAGGGTAGGTATGCATTGGCCCAGGGTAGCATGCTAGAAAGGTTAGTGAAGGAGAATATGCATGTAGGCCAAAAAAGGATCAGAAAAAGCTTACAGCATGCATGAGGACAAAGAGGACATTCACAGCATTGTAGAATAATGGGAATGATGGAATCAAGAAATGATTGCAATCCATTAGAAAACATTAAATTCATATAATGTGATGTTAAAGGACAAAACTTACCTGAATATAGTACTTCTGCAGGATGGCAGCAATGATGGCAGAACAGTCTCTGGAATAATCCAGAGCCTGGGGGGAGATCCCAGTGGTAAACTTGAGTATCTTCTCCCCATCACTAAGTACCGCAAGGTGGCTATAAGCCTTTGCTCTGGAGTAATAACAAGCCTCATGCATGTGTCCTGCTTCCTAATATAGGGGGACAACAATGCCAATAGTTTCTGAAAGCAGGAGTCTGTCATCCGGAGATCATTCCTAAAATCATCAGGATTATTCTCCTGGAGCTCCTGCAGCAAAGGCATATGACAAAATTGGTCACAATTAAGCAACTATATTTTGGTCCAAGAACTCCTACTGCTCCTGGACCGGGCTTGGGTCAAAGCAATAACTCCAAACCCAATAATAGCACATTCTCTCGCCAGAATGTGCAACATGGCTGGTTGACGAACAACCGTTCAGAAACAAACTACAAAGCACGAACTGAAAAGCTCCAATCAACACTGACCAAACTTCTACTAACATGAGATTAGCAGAAGGAGCCCAAAGGGTGGCGCCTGACAATTGAACTTCCTCTTTTTGTAGTCTCATCGAACATCTAATATGTCTCTATGTTCGTGTGTGTTGGCTGACAATTTTTTGCCGTTTGTACGCAATACAAGTTCACGGCCAACGTCCTTCGGACAAAAGTCCTACGCTTTGTCCGATGGAAATCCAATCGCGTGTATGAAACTTAAGTGTAATATTAAAACAGTATCATTTATTGCACAAAATTAACCACTTAAGCCCCGGAAGATTTGACTGCTCAATGACCCGGAAATTTTTTGCGATACGTCACTGCGTCGCTTTAACTGACAATTGTGCGGTTGCGCAACTTTGTACCCAAACAAAATTTACATCCTTTTTCCCACAAATAGAGCTTTTGTTGGTGGTATTTGATCACCTCTGCATTTTTTATTTTTTGTGCTATAAACCAAAAAATGTTGAAAAAATAAAAATAAATATTTAGTATTTTTTTCCATAATAGATAGCCCCATTTTTTTAAAGGAAATTTTTTCCTCAGTTTAGGCCAATATGTATTTTTCCACAGGCTCCTTGAATGATCAGGGTAGCTGGGAAAGGTTCTGGTGTGATGTTGTCTACACTTCGGTAGCACAAAGGTATATTCACATATAATTAACTGATGAACGGCTGCATTTTTTCTGCTATGTATCTCTTTTTAGGCTTTTCATCTCTTGATAAATATCAGTTTTGTATTGAATACAGCTTTGTTACATTTTATTTTATCAGTTGCATTTCAACACTGTCTGTGCATATTGTGTTTCTTTAACGTTGGTTGTTGTCTTTTTAATGTATTTGAAGTAAACAGAAATAAACAGAAATGTTCAGGTTTGAAGAACTCATATTCATAAGGAAGCCCCTTAGCTTCATTTTGCCCTGCCTTGAGCCTACAGTAGAATGCTCATTTATCTTGAGAAATGTTTAGAAATCCAAAATTATATTTTTTGGCCAGAAAAAGTAATGTTGGGAGTTTGGACTTTGTACAGGTATAATGATCTGCTGTGACAACAATTAACCATTACACCATTTATTTTTTATTTTTTTAGTGCTGCCGTTTTATCAATAGGAAACACTGGTTACATACATATTTTTAATGAACATGTGGTAATGCATGTTTTGAAGTATTGCCACATTTTTGTTCTATTGTTACAACATTATATGGGATTATGTTCTGTACTCTCTGAGTGTAACCTTTCAGGATTATAAAAAAGGGAATATTCCTTTTTTAGCTTTATTTAAAAAAAAATACTTTATGAACATAAACGTAAAATACAAATTTGCATATTAATGGACAAACTAACTTTTTAATCGATCACACTTAATATGCCTTTTCTTAGATAAATTACGTACAACTACCAGTAGATGGCAGTAAAACACTTTGAAATCACCACAAAGCTAAAAAAAAAACATCTCTTGTCTGTTTCTTTCTCTATTTTGGAAAGGCTGCAATCGACAGTATTATGTTTCATCCCCTTTTTTGGTTTCAATCTTTATACAGAGATTTAAAATATTCTCTTTTTAGTATGTTTCACATTTATTTGGAGTGTTAAGATAATTTTAGAAGAAAATGCAGATTCTTTTGTGATTTAAATAAATATTCTGTACTCATTTCTGTCTAATCCATTGAAGGTAAATGTAAAGAAGCTTATGTAAATATTGCATAAAAGGTTTAGAATGTAATGCAATTATCATCTATTAATTTAGCCACTTGATAGTTGAAAAAAGGGATATTTATATCTGTAAAAATATATCTGTAAAATGTTTCATTATTAAAGGTGCAATAAAAAATAAAATAAAAAAACAGGCATGGATAATATTCAATATCAGCTTACAAACTTTACTTTTGGATAAAATACACATCCTAAAAATGAACACAAATGTTATCAGTGAAAGAACAGAGATGTTTATTTAACTTTCAGTGTCCCTGGGACCTTGTATACCGTATATATCTTAAATATATATCCAGGTTTGAGTTTGCAGAAAAATTCGTTTTTTTAGTTTTCTGCATATCATCTGGACCCCATTTATGCTATGCTTTGCATAACTGCATTTTCATTAACAGAATACTTTATCATGCATCCTTAACGCATGAAAAAACATACCTGACTGCTGTTTTACAGTGTGTTGCTTGCTATTAAATTGCTTATTATTGCTTATTAAAATAATATTTAAAAATAAATAGGACCTCACCGAACCATAGTTACCGCTACCACACTGGACCACAATGCAACAGTGTAAAAGGCTCCAGTTGTACAGAGCGTGCCTCTCTAGATGCCTACTCACCTGCTCAGATTATCTTCCGAGAACCTCAGGATTGCTATAGCCTGGGACCTTCTATTATGCAAAGCACAGCTATCATGGTACTGGGGTTCCTCTTCTTATAAAAACACAAACAATGCAGAGCATCTGCTACACCACTATTGAGTGGAGTTGACTTACTAAAGGATTAGAGATTGTACTGTGCACAAAATGAATAAGGTGACGCTGTGTTCAAATCATTTGTGAGGAAAATGACTTAGACGCGTACACACGTACGAGAACCTCGTCGGGCTAAACCCATCGTTCAGCCCGACGAGGTTCCCGATGAGCAGTCGGAAAAGCTCGTCGAGCCAAAGTCCTCATTGAACAACGAGGAAAAAGAGAGCGTGCTCTCTTTTTTGGCTCGACGAGCTTCCCGACGGGACGCTCGTCGGAAGTGTACATTAGGCAAACAGCATTTTTCTTGCACAGAATTGAACTGAAGAGAACACCTCTTTAACCTTTTTCAGTTAAAGTGGATGTAAATCCACTTTATATACCCAGTGTCACTTCATATACCCAGTGAAGTGACTGGCCTCAGATGATACACAGGGATGGAACAATTCCTCCTATATACGTTGTACCGGTTTATCTGCAGTCTTCTCTTCTCCACACCTGTTTAAAGTCCAGAATTTATACGGTTTGTCTGAGCTGTAAGAAAAACGGTATGGGAATCTGAAGTTATACACTGCAGAGGTCAGTGAGGAGAGCTCTGACAGCTGATTGGAGGAAAGGGAACACACCCCTATCGACACAGGACACGGGAACAGAGCTGAAGCTGTCAATCAGCCAAATTTGTGTTTTTAACTGCTGTGACCTGCCTACTTTTTAGAGGGTGGTTGCATTCATTCTCCATGGTATGTAGGAACCTAGCCACCCTCTCTTGTTCGCCCGAGATAGACTGCGAACAAAAGGCTATGGGCTAGTCCATGGGATGTGTAGTGTGCATAGAGCAGTGTTTCTCAACCTTTTTTCATTTAATGCATCCTTTAAAAAGATGCACAATCGCGAGGCACCCCTATGCAAAAGTGTAGGACATACTAGGGCATCTAGGACACCCAACATTAAAAGTAAATTATTCTTCCAAAGAAAGCATACCTTTGCCCACTGGTACTGACTAGTATACAGTGTTTATCTTCTCCCTCGGTTTCTCTCCTTCACTCAGCTAGTGCTGATGAAGAAGAGGAGGGGCAAACAAGGGTGCTGTGCAGGCGCCCAGCATCCTCCTTATCGATTGACATCATTGATTATTAGGACACCAGTGGCTAGAAGATTGTAGACAATAGGTGTGCACAGCCTATTGCATTAGGGTGTGCACACCAAAGTGCAAACATACTGAAGCATAGTAAACCCTGTTTACTATGTTTCAGTTTGTAAATGAACACTGAGGGTGTGTTCATTTAGCAAGGGAAGGGGCCAGTATATGACATAATGACTATCCCTTTCTCCTGCTCTTTATCCTGAAACCTCCCCCGCAGCAGTTGAGGGCAGAGGAGAGAAGGGGAGGGAAGCTAGCAGCACTGTGGGGGGGGGGGGGTCAACACGGGGGAAGTCTGGGCAGTAGGGGGAGTCGTCAACGCTTGGAGTGATTAGAGTGTGCCCAGGCACACCCCCTGCGCACACCTATGTTGTATACATTTGTAATGGTAAACAATGAAAACCTGTTGCTTTGTGTAACTGAAAGGCAGGCTTGATCCATCCACTGGCTTTTGTACAATTTTTGGGAAATTTGTAGACACAAATATTGCTAAGGCACCCCTGACTAAACTTCAAGGCACTCCAGGGTGCCTGGGCACCCTGGTTGAAAAAGTCTGGCATAGAGTATTGCACATGACTGCAACTATTGTGCGCTTTGCTTTTTTGCTTTTTGCTTTTATTAAATAACAATGTTGTTATTTGGTGACATGTGGAGATTTGATACATTTTATGTTGTTTGTCTTCACAATTAGGGATGAGCCAAACACCACCGCGTTCGGTTCGCACCAGAACCTTCGAACGGACCGAACGTTCGCAGGAACATTTAGAACCCCATTGACGTCAATATGACTCGAACGTTCAAATTCAAAAGTGTTAATTTTAAAGCCCCATATGCAAGTTATTGTCGGAAAATGTCTTTGAGAACCCAGGTCTTGCCACAGGGAACATGAATCAATGAAAAAAAGTTTTAAAAACGGTTGTTTTTTCTGGAGCAGTGATTTTAATGATGCTGCATCATTAAAAACACTGCTCCAGAAAAAAAGACCATTTAACCCCTTAAGGACCGCCGCATGTACATATACGTCAGCAGAATGGCACGTACAGGCACATTGGCGTACCTGTACGTCACTGCCTAGACGTGGGTCGGGGGTCCGATTAGAACCCCCCGGTACTTGGGGCGGTCCCCATAGCTGTGCAAGCGATCCGGGATGAGGGGGCGGCTGTTCGTTTTTGTCCGCCCCCTCTGGATCGCTCCCAGCCAATGCGCGCACTCCCCCGCCCTCTGCCTGTGTAAACACAGGAAGGGGGAAGTGATGTAATCTCTCCTCTCGGCGGTATTTTTAACCGCCGCTGAGGAGAGAAGACATCACAAGTAAGTCTGCACCAACACTACACTGACACCACACACATAGGCACATAAGCACCCCCCACCCCCCTGTCACACTGTCACTGAATGCAGTCATCATATATTTACTGATCACTGCATTTAGTGTCAGTGTGACAGTTAGTGTTCAGACCGCCCCAAGTACCAGTTAGTGTTCAGGGTAGCCCCCATACTCCCCCCCTAATAAAGTTTTAACCCCTTGATCACCGCCCTAGTTAACCCTTTCACCCCCTATTGCCAGTGTCACTAAGCGATCATTTTTCTGATCGCTGTATTAGTGTCACTGTTGCCGCTAGTTAGCTATTTTTTTTTTATTGCAATTTTTTTTTTACTAAAGACATGCGGCTGAATACATTTTGGCCTAAATGTTTGACTAAAATTTAGTTTATTCGATTTTTCTTATAACAAAAATTAAAAAATATTGTTTTTTTTCAAAAATGTCGCTCTATTTTTGTATATAGCGCAAAAAATAAAAATCGCAGAGGTGATCAAATACCATCAAAAGAAAGCTCTATTTGTGGGAAGAAAAGGACGCAAATTTTGTTTGGGAGCCACGTCACACGACCGCGCAATTGTCTGTTAAAGCGACGCAGTGCGGAATTGTAAAAACGCCTCTGGGCATTTAGCAGCATATTGGTCCGGTCCTTAAGTGGTTAAAAAAAAAGTTCCATTGATACATGTTCCCTGGTGCAAGACCCGGGTTCTCAAAGACGTTTTCACAGGCATACTATAGACACCCAGCAGGTACAATATTTAAATTTTTTTTTATTTAAGCATAATTAAAATCACTGCTACTGGAGCAGTGATTTTAATGATGCCTAAATTAAAAAAAACAATGAAAAATTCCTTTACATATTGTACCTGCTGGGTGTCTGTCTATAGTATGCCTGTGTAGCTTTATGGTGCACACTGCAGAGGACACAGGCAATACATCACGTGAGAATACTGCAGCTAGCACATTCAACTAACTGCCAGTAAATTAGGAAGAACTGATCTAGCTAAGCTATACAGTGTATAAATATATGTACAACTCCTTTAATGTATATATATCCTCTATACACTGTAACATTAACTGACTAACCTGCCTGCCTGCCTGCTCTATCTACCTAGAAAAAATGACACTCTCTCTCTCTCTCTCTCTCTCTGACTGATCTTTTCTCTAAACAGCGCCGGAACACACTACACAAGGCCGACCTGCAGGCGGCCTTTTATAGTGTGGGGCGTGTACTAAACCCCCTGATCCATAATTGGCCAAAGCCACCCGGCTTTGGCCAATTACAGCTCTCTGTACTGACGGTGCTGTGATTGGCCAAGCATGCGGGTCATAGTGCATGCTTGGCCATCATCAGCGCGCAATGCCGCAGTGAATTATCGGCCGTGGCGCGTCACTCGAATTTGGCACGAACGACCCGTTTTGTTTGAATTTCGATGAACGGTCGAACAGTCGATGTTCAAGTCGAACATGGGTTTGACTCGAACACGAAGCTCATCCCTATTCACAATATTCTGTGTCGAATAAACTGATTCAATTTTGATACTGCATAAATATCTGAGGTCACTTTATACCTGCTTCTTTGGGATATTTTCCCATTAATACATTAATGCCCTGTACACATGATTGGGCTTTATCCCGACCAAACTCACATCGTAATTCCAAAGGAATTCCATCGGAGGAAAAGAGAACATGTTCTCATGTAAACTCTGATGGGCATACACACGTTCGGAATTTCCGATGGAAAAGGTCAGTTGAACTTTTTCCTTCGGAAATTCCGATCGTGTGTACGAGGCATTAGTCTCAACTATTGTGCACTACTTGGAAGTGAGAGGGGAAAGGAGAGTTTGGGATCTCACAGAGGATGTTTTAAGTAAGTAGAACAACACAGTAAAAAATTATTTTGTGAAAAATAAATTACAGAACAATTAAAAAGTGGATACATTTGGAGAATAAGGATTGTTTAGTGTCACTTTAAGTGTACATTCAGTACATTTAAGCCTTGTACACACAGTACGGTTGTTGGCAGGATATTGATATTGACAGACTGTTTTCCTAAAATCTTAACGTTAGTACGTTCCCTTTGACAATTGTTGTCCAACTTTCAGTTAACAAATGTTGGAGGACAGGCTAGTAAATTTTTTGCGGACAACAGCTGAATGTTTGATTTTCATATGGTGAGTACACAAATCTGTTACACATGTGGCGTTCACCCCCGAAGGAGCCGCTGGTTGTTGTTTGGGATCGGCGTATTAAGTTACCTTGTAGTGTGTCTAGGGGTAGTAGCAGTGATTAGTAGCAGTGAGCGAATGTCCAATCACCCAATGGATTTTCAAATGCTTTATTCCAGGGCCCAACACAGCCAACATCAACAGGAGATAGGAAAGGTTGATGAAGCAATAGAGAACAGTGCGGTATCAGGCCTGGATATGAAACAGAGCAGTCCTGTTCTCGGTAGTAGTAGATACAGTTTGTCGCGACTCTCGCCAGAGTGGGTGAAGTGCCTCCAGGCAGACTCTTGTTTAAGCCTGGCAGCCGGAATGTCACTTTTAAGTTGCTGCGAGGAACAGGTCTCTATGACAGACCTGGCTCAGGCCTCTGCCACATGCCTAGTACTTTAGTATTGAGCGAATCCTCCCAGTAAATGCAATAAAAGAGGTCACCGGTTGACAGCTGACATGTGCCTGTCAATTCCAGTAACCAGATCCCCGATGGTTCGTTCAAGCCCTTTTGGATAACCTGCCTCCGGGTTTTTCCTCAAGCCGATCCCCCACCGAACGGCACACAGCCTGGGATCTTCTCAGTAAGGTTGGGAACCCAGTAAGTCACTGGGGCCCCCATCGACATCCAGATGGGTCTCCATGGAACGTGGACCCCGCGCAGAGAAGAAGAACCGACCACCGACCCTAAACACGCGGCAGCTGCCCCACATATACCCCTCCCCAGCGAGGGAAGAACTCCTCTAATTGGCTGCTGAGGAAAATTGGCTCTGTCAGAACCCCTCTAGTCAGAACCCCACTGACGCCCAGGGGTGTAATCACACCTCGGGGCCGCAGACCGACCTACAGGACAGTTCTGAAATAGCAGCGGCCTGCAATTTGACAAATTATGAATGAGAGCAAACTAACTCTCCCATTCGCCCGCTAACTTTAGCGTAGTGCCCGTACTGAAAGTAAGGGGGCGTTACACACAAACAGGCATGCTCGGAAATAATGCACATTAAACACAAAATTAGCAGGAGATGACCCAAAAGGTGGCGCTCAAGAGCTGAAATTCCTAGTAGTACGTCAATACGCTTGTGTTTGTAGCACGACAATTGTGTACCGTTAGTATGCAAGACAAGATCCTGGCACAAGCCCTTTTGAAAAAAATCAGACGCTCAGTTGTCCAACATCGCACCATGTGTATGGACATTATGTGAAGAGTCTGTAGTATTTTGGTAAATCTGCTCTTGTGATTCAGTTGATATACAGTAATTCAGTATTTTCCCCCTGGAGCATGTGCCATGGGTGATTCAACTGCGAATGATAGGGTTACAAAGAAACATTGCAACAACTTATTACAAATGGACACGACAATCATAAAACCACATTAATTCAGTTATGTCTGATAAACTGTTTACATATTATACTGGGTCAATGTTTTGGAGGAGTATGTTAAAGCAACCCTGTCAGAGGGCTGAACAGTTCAAAAACAGCACCTTGTGAAGGAAGCAGCATTATAATTACCTGTTGTTCAGCCAGTATCGACAATAAAAAAAAGGTTCCAGGCTCTGATCATTTCTCGGGTGTCCATAATGTTTTTTCTTGACAACCCTTACTTCACTATTGTGTCCTGCAGTGACCATGATTCATGAAGAGGAACCAAAATGTCCAAAATGTCCAGAAGGGAGACCTGTTATTTGACCAGTTTTTAGGAGTTAAGCCCCATACACACTATCAGTTTTCCTGATGGTTTTCTCATCAGGTTTACCAAAACCATGTAGTACAAGGGCCTGCCTGATTGCATACAAATTGAAACTCTTGAGGTTTGACCTCATATTAGATGGTTTTGGTAAACCTGAAGAGAAAACCGGCAGGAAAACTTATAGTGTGTATGGGGCTTTAAAAGAATCAGCTGCAGGAGCTTTGCTAAAGAGTGATCAAACAAGCTAACAATTAAATTGGTATTAAACCCAAAAGCAAACAGTTATTATATTGCAGCTTACCAATTCTTTGATGTGGTGGCTGCTTTTCTTTTCTAGGATTTATTTTTCCTAGTTTATCTGTTGATTCATTCAGCTAACAAGTTTTGTTTTTCAAAATTACAAGCTCACCAACAGAATGTATTAGTTTACATGAATGAGACAAACCACTTGAAGGGGTGATTAAATGAATCAGGTTTTATGCATTTGTGCAAATCATTTATCCCAAAAAAACTATTTGCTGTAACTGATTATAAAGTGTGCACTAGAGTTTAGCTTCAATTTGTTAGTGTATCTTAATCTGCTAGTACACTGAACACTCCTCTCCCCCCAAAATGACAATACTTCTTTCCAAAGGTGTCCCTGTGCGCCTTCATCCAGAGCAGGGGCACTCCAATACAGGAGGAGTGTTACTGGCCAGATCAGCAGGTGAAAACAAATGGGAAAAGGCACAAGAAATGAAAACGGATGCAGACACCTTGGTGGTTATTTACGAAAGGCAAATCAATTTTGCATTACAAGTGCAAACTACAAGTGCAAAGTACACTTGAAATTGCACTTTGAAGTGCAGTCGCTGTAGATCCAAGGGGGACATGCAAGGAAAAAATAAAAAACAGCGTTTTAGCTTGCACATTATTGGATAATAAAATCAGCACTGTCCCCTAATTTCAGATCTAAAAAAGGGGGGTCTTTAAAAGGCAGCAAGAATAACAAAAATTATACATTTGAAAATCATTTAATAATCGTATAAATGTCTAAGAAGCCATGCATACAGCGACCATAAAATCATGAATATAATTCATAACAATTCAGAATACATAAAAACAATCATAAGTGAATACAATGTTGTCTCGAGTATCGTGATGAGGCCCTTTCTTCAGGGGCATGTCCTTCTTTGAAAACAAATGAGATCTAAAAGGCATACAAAAAATAAAGATTGCCAATAGATGTGACATTGGAACAGATGAGCATCGTTGAGAAAGAACAGGCACAAAGTAGCCGCCAAAAAAGGGGGCACGTAGAAAATAATGCAAAAAATGACCAAAAAACATATAAAAGTTCTAACCTGATACGATTGCCAAAGATGTGACCAAATAATTCTTTGTCGAAAGATGTACTAAAATGAATCTACTAGAATTAAGTCAAAAAGCAACTTAAACCAGCCTGATAAAAAATAAACAAAAATATTGTAAGACCGCTTAAACCAAACCGCCTTGAAGAAATGTGTCCGCTAGGACACAGCCCAGCACAGCACAGGACACAGCCCAGCGGAATGACACAGCCGGAGCTTTGAAATTTCTTATATAGGGGAGGCGGGCCACTTGTCACGCGACCCCGCTCCCTCTGACGCAAGGGGGATGTCTGGGCTTTCCCAGTCATGTAGCAGAGTGTGCGTCAGAGGGGGACAGGGTCACGTGATGGGTGGCCCCGCCTCCCCTATATAAGAAATGTCAAAGCTCCGGCTGCGTCATTCCGCTGGGCTGTGTCCAGAGGAGATAGAAGGTCAGCGATGCTGCTCTGGATGGATGGATTTCTCATTGCTGGACCGGAGAGATCACCCATCGCTGGATACAGACAACGTTGGAGCAGGGAGCCGGATCAAGAGTGGATTACCACCGCTGGATTTTTTTATTTTTATTTTATTAATAAAGGACTTTTTTCTACGGTGTCTGTGTGTTTTTTTTTTACAAGCATTTACATTTCCTTTGTGAAATGGTAGGGGTACAGTGTACCCCATTACCAATTCACATGGGGGGGCCAGGATCTGGGGGTCCCCTTTGTTAAAGTGGTCTTCCAGATTCTGATAAGCCCCCGCCTGCAGACCCCCACAACCACCGGGCAAAGGTTGTGGGGATCAGGCCCTTGTCCCCATCAACATGGGGACATCCTCCCCATGTTGAGGGCATGTGGCCTGGTACGGTTCAGGAGAGGGGGGCCGCACTCTGTCCCCCCCTCTTTTCTGCGGCCAGCCAGGTTAACGTGCTCGGATAAGGGGCCTGGTGTGGATTTTTGGGGGAACTCCATGCCATTTTTTTTTTATTTTGGGTGGAGTTCCCCTTTAAATCCACACCAGACCTGAAGGGTCTGGAATGGATACTTGGGGGGAACCTCACGTCATTTTTTTTTTAATTGACGGTGGGGTTCCCCTTAATATGCATACCAGACCTGAAGGGCCTGGTAATTGAACGTTTTTTTTTTTATGAATGAATCCTCTCTGAATTGCCGAAGCCGACAATTCATTATAGCCGCAAAGCCGGTTTTTATGACTTTTTTTCCTTTCAGAAATTACACTTTGTGCAGTGCCAAACTTCGAACCTGAACCCGAACTTTCAGCAAATTATTCGGATTTGGGTTCGGGTCCAAAAAAAACGAAATTCGGTACGAACCCGAACTTTACAGTTCAGGTTTGCTCAACCCTATTTGTCTCACTTTGACAATATGGAAATATTTTTTTTCTTGTGCTATATTTTTAGCCTTTTTGGAAGCATAAAATCATAGGAATAGATTGCATCATTAAGAGGAAATGTATTTATATGTGACAATTACGCTGCTTTAATTACATTGTCTTTTTTGATTCCTCTTTTCTACTTTTTCTGCCCCCATTCTGGGTCCAAATACTAGTGATCAGTGTGAGGTTACAGTATATAATAAGTAGATGTACAAATATCTGGATTTATGTTTTTATTCATAATTAATCTGAGAAGTGTATGTATTTTTTGCTTTTAGAACTACCACAAACTTTGCATATCTGGTGGACCTGCTGATTCTTTTGGCCTTTTACGGACATCACTGAGGCTAGGACACATTTCTTCAAGGCGGTTTGGTTTAAGCGGTCTTACAATATTTTTTTTATTTTTTTTAATCAGGCTGGTTTAAGTTGTTTTTCGACTTAATTCTAGTAGATTCATTTTAGTACATCTTTCCACAAAGAATTATCTGGTCACGTCTTTGGCAATCGTATCAGGTTAGACATTTTTATGATTTTTGGCTACTTTGTGCCTCTTCTTTCTCAACAATGCTTATCTGTTCTATGTTATATCTATTGCCAATATTTTTTTTTGTATGCCTTTTATATCTCATTAGACTTCAAAGAAGGACACTCCCCTAAAGAAAGAGAATTTCTCTGAAATGCATCGGGTCTCATCGCGATACTTGAGACAACGTTGTATTCATTTATGATTATTTTTAAGTATTCTAAATTGTTATGAATTATATTCATGATTTTATGGTCGCCATATACCTGGCTTCTTAGATATTTATACGATAATCAATTGGTTTTCAAATTCATAATTTTTGTTATTCTTGTTGCCTTTAAAGTCCCAACCCCTTGCTAAGGGGACACCCCTTCTTTCGTTCTCCAAACAGACGGGATGTTGGCAACATAATTAATCTATCTCTGGTACAAAACTATTTTTTTCAGTTTTACTCATTTCAGATCTAACCCTCAGATTTACAGCGACTGCACTTCCAGTGCAATTTCAAGTGCACTTTGCAAAGTGGATTTGCCTTTCATAAATAACCCCCATATCTAATGATTGGTAAGTTGAAATATTGTATCATTCATTTTTGGTTTTGGGTTTAATAGAGCTTTAAGTATTAACCTCTTTTATGTCCCCTGACAGGGTCTCCATAAGGACATATATCATCATCCAACATGATAAGGTGAGGTTGTGGGTATTTCACTCATCCAAAATAAACTTTGACCATTTGCATTACCTTATTCATTAAGCAAACTGAACTCCAACTTTGCAAAGAGAACGTACTTTCTGCTAAATGTACCTATCAATTCTTTTACAAAATTAACTCAATTGATGGAACCCACTTTAATCCTTTGCTACTACTTTTTTTGCTACATAAGCCATTACTTTAATTTCAAGTCTGTAAGTTTAAAGTCCATGTCTAGGAATCCATTCACCTTTTAATCCTATCCCCACTAACTAATCCTTAGGAATAATTTTAGGGAAAAATCTAGTAAATGGCCCTTTTTTGTTAACTGAATTCATGACACATTAGTTGCCAAGTATTCTCCCTTTTGGACTGCCAATGATAGTGCCCTTGTTTAATCGCCCATGTTGCTGCCTTGATGACTTTGGTACTTCACATTGACTGTTTAGTAGAGGGAGTTCACATTCTCTAGATAACTCCAGTTCATTTTTATAATATGGTTGGTGATCTGTTACTGTAATACCGTAATTTCAATTGGTGGCATTCCTGCACTGTAGCAGTGGATGGATTGCTTTGGCCAGAAGAGTCCCCACAGAGGGTCACATGATGGTGTTGGACTTAATTTGTCTGGGGGATCCTCCGGATCAACTGTGGGTATAGTATTGTGTACATGAAGGATTTCTATTTATTTATTTATTTATTTCTGTTGGTTGAACGTGATGGGCTTGTGTCTTTGTAACTATATTATCCAATAATATTTTTGAGTGAATATAGTTAAGTACATGTTGAGTATGTTTGTTTATTTTTCTTGTATATCAATTATCATATTACAAAATGACAATCATGCAGATTATATAATATAGGTTATGGGTGTATTAAATCAGTAGGTTTTATAAAGGTAGGTTTCACTGACTGCATTGGCAGAACCCCAGAGAACTACTTAAAAAATATTTGCTTTTTATAATGGGTATTGCTGCCAGTTACCTGCTTACAGTAAATCATAATATAATTTTATTTGGTTTAAAAACACATTTTTACTACAATTTCCTACAACAAAATGTACAACAAAATGTACTTGTTATTTTTTTTTGACAATGTGGCAATTTTATTGTCTGGCTTTCAAATAGCTACTTGTAGTCAGCAGATCTTAAAAATTGGACTTTGATTTCTGTAAAGTCGGCAGGTACACATTTGGGGTTAAAAATAACAATTGTACTGCAGGCCACAAAGCTGTAATATATTAAACGTCTAAAAGGAAAAGTTCACCTTTTGCAAAACAAGTGAAAAATGCACACTTTTTTTGCAGGATGAAGAATGTGGATTTATTACTTTCTTCAATGGGGGTCTGTAAAGTATTGTACCCACGATCGGAAGATCACGCGTACAATTTCAGGGTCCAGCACACTCCCACTCCAGCTTTCAGGCCATTCTTCTTCTGTCAATTTGAAAGATGGATGGAGTGTAAATGAAATATAATGCTGTTCAGCATGCTTGTGGCCCATTGAAACTGCCATGGTGAAAGATGGCACTTTTTGTTTTCTCATTCATTGACTCCTGTAAATGAATGATGTGGCTGTACTGGCAGAGACCCATATAGCCGTGCTAAAATTAAAATGTGACTGCAGGTGCAGGGAGAAGATCCCCCGCTCACTGTCATTGGGAATGGGGGGATCGAGGGTCAGGAATGTAGGGAAAGGTTACTGAGCATGTTACATCCTAAAAAGGGGTGTAAGGCCTCGTACACACGATCAAATCTGTCTGCTGGAAACGGTCTGCTAGACCATTTCAGCAGACAGATTTGATCGTGTGTACGGGCAAACAGACGGATTTGGCCACCCGACAGATTTCAAAGCATGCTTTGAAATCTGTCGGCTGGGAACCCGTCCGCCCGACATGTCTGCTGGTTAGTACGCTAACCAGCAGACATGTCTTCTCGCACACGCGCCGAATGGTTTCGACGCATGCGCGGAAGTGATTTACTTCCTGGTGCGGTGACGTGTCGGCGTCAATGTCACGCCACGTCAGCGCGCTGTCTGCTGGCGAGGATTTTGGTTTGCTCGTGTGTACACGTGAGCAAACCAAAATGCCAGCAGACAGATCTGTTCAAATCGGTCGGTCCGACCGATTTGAACAGACACATTTGATAGTGTGTACAAGGCCTAACATGTAACATGTTCAGAAGGTGAAATTAGTGTTGCTCACGAATATTCGCATTGCGAATATTCGTTACGAATATTGCATATTCGAGTATTCGCGAATAAATCGAATATCGCGGTGAATATTCGCTATTGCGAATATTCGTATTTTTTCAAATTTATTTTTAAAACAGATCACATCCTAGTGATCTCCATCGACGTCTAAAAGCATTGCTGGTATGATTAGAGACCCTGGGCCGAGTAGCTGAGGCGATCCTTTTATGTTGCCGAATATTCGCAATGCGAATATTCGTATTACGAATATTCGCGAATACTTTCTTTGCCCTTCTGTGTTTTGTGTATAAAAAAATAAAAAAATAAAAAAAAATTTGCTTTAGTTTAGTCATATAAGTTTGTGTAAGTAGAGTTAGTGTTTAGTTTAGTAATCCAGGAAATGATCTCCGTTTTCGCGTGTTAACGAGAATTTCGCAATCAATTTCGCATTCGCATTAGCGAAATTTCACATTCGCATTAGCGAAATTTCGCAAAATTTTTTTTTTGATAAAATATCACAAATATTCGATATTAACGAATATTTCGCGAATATTCTTCTATATATTTGTGAAATATCGCGAAATCGAATATGGCGTATTCCGCTCATCACTAGGTGAAATTAGCCTTTAAAATACAGTACCTGCAACCACAAAAATACAGAAAGAACTAACTACCAACTGAAAAGTTTCGTTTGGGATTTTTTTTTTTTTTGGTGTAATGCTGTTTTTCATGATTAAAATGCTAAATCAAAAGTAGAGGGTTGCACTAACATGGAACTAGTCTTGGCAACCATTTGTTTGTTAGAAGAAACTTTACACTCACATTGTTTTCCCCTACGGCCACAAGTGACCTCACGCAGCACAACATACAGTAGGTTGTGGAGGCTGGGCACATATTAAACATCCAATATCATCACCACTTGGGCTTTAGAGCCAACCCAGCCACACAGACCAGGAGAGAAGGCATACATCTTGCTTTACATGCGATTTAAGTTCCATGTTTATGAGTGCAACCCTCTACTTTTGATTTTGCATTTTAATCATTAAAAACAGCATTACACTAGGGCAGTTGTGTGCTCTCATTTTCCCTTGTATGTTTCAGATTTAAATCCACCACCCAGATGATTTTTGAGAGAGCTGCAGCACCTAGAGCAAAAGAACTTAAAGTGACACTAATGGCCCATACACACGATCCGAATATCGGACGAAAACGATCGTCCGATGATGGATCGTACGATTTTCGGATCGTGTGTACACTACTTTCGACAGCCGATCACGACCGTTCATGCGATTAAATTCGATCGGACAAGCGCGAAAAATTTTCTCGTCCGATGTCCGATCGTCCGATTTTCGTTTAGTCAGTACAGCCGTCGTCCGACAATACAATACAAATACATTACAACACGTGACATCACTTCCGATCGTTTTTTTCTATCGTACGAGAATTTTCGTGAGTTTAAAAACCTATTTTATTTTACTCGCGATTATGAAGCGAAAAAAGTCGTACGATCCGTCGGCCGATATTCGGATCGTGTGTATGGGCCATAAAGCTTTGATTTTTTTTAAATAACAAACATATCATACTTAGCTCCACTGTGCAGTTTGTTTTGCACAGAGTGCCCCCTGACCCTCTTGTACTGGGGTAATGTGGTGGCCTTCACAGCTCCTCCTCGAAAGAGCTAACCCACTCTGGGAAGCTCTCTCCTGAGGGGTTACCTTGCGGGCGCGCTCCCATGCCATACAATTGGCATCCGTAGCTGCCGATTGTATGACTCTGCCCCCGCCCCCCGTGGCCACGTCATTGGATTTGATTGACAGCAGCGGAAGTCAATGGCTGTGCTGCTATCAATCTATCCAATGAAGATCTGATTAGGCATGGGGAGAACTACGCAGGATCACGCTCTCGGAAATTCGGGGCTCAGGTAAGTAAAACAGGGGCTCAGGGGGGCCGTGACTGCAAGGTGTTTTTTCACCTTAATGCATAGGATGAATTAAAGGGGAGTTCCAGGCTTTTTTTATGTTTATTAAAAGTCAGCAGCTACAAAAAGTGTAGCTGCTGGCTTTTAATAAACAGACACTCACCTTCTCCAGTGACGCACCCAGTCTAGAGATTCGCTCTTCTCTCCCCTCTCCGGCCAGCGTCTCTATTCCTAGTTTGGGCAGCCGGCCCTGACAGCTTTCGGCTTCACGGCCAGGCACTCATTTCGCATGCGCGGGCACCGCTGCGCTCTATGAGTGGTCAGGCGATCGCCTGTGACCTGCCACGTGTCCCAAGAGATCGCCTACAGGGAGGGGCCGCCAAAGGCAATATGATGTATCTCCTAAGCGGTCCCTGGGTGGAAGGAGGAAGTGGGACAGGAAGTCCCACTCCTACTGAAGCCCCCACTCCCCCACCCCCCAAAAAAATGACATGCCAAATGTGGCATGTAAGCGGGCAAGGAGTGGTTTTTAATGGAAGTTCCACTTTTGGGTGGAACTCCGCTTTAAGGTGAAAAAACACAAAGGTTTACAACCCCTTTAAACATTGGACTTTTTGACCCTTTTCAAATATTTCTTCTTTTACATATTAATTGTCTTTATGTCATTTTGTGATTAACACTTTTCTTTTTATCAGTAGGTTCAGTATATTGTCTTCATATGTATTTGCTCTTTCCCTAATTTAGCTTTGTCCTTAAAGGGTCACTAAAGGAATTTTTTTTTTTTAGCTAAATAGCTTCCTTTACTATACTGCAGTCCTGGTTTCATGTCTTCATTGTTCGTTTTTGCTCTGATGTTGCTGTTATTCTGCTCTCTTCTGGACACTTCCTGGTTGTCTGTTTCCTGATGACCACAGTACTGGGAGCTTCTAGTTTTGTTTTTCCAAACCATCACTGCTCTATGGCTTTGTATAGCACAGATACAGGATAACATGCAAAAACGAAACTAGATGCAAAAACGAAACTAAAAAAAACTACATGTACATTATATGATTGATTTTTATATATTTTTAATCATTTTTAAAAGGAATCAGTTAACTATTATGTCTCCATAGCCTGTAAACAGTCATTTCAGCAACAAAAAATGTTTTCCTTTACAACTCCTTTAATGATCTTTCTTCATTACATATATAGTCACAGTTTTAAGCATCCCCCAATAGACTATATATATTGTTGCTTGAACACTCACCACATAATAATCTGATGCTGTTCAGCTGGTGGTAAGAGATCGTTCCAGTCTGTATTCCCCTATAGAGATCTCAATGCTTTATATCTTACCCTGTGAGTAGAATGACACGATTCCAATGCTAAGTTAATTTCTCACAGCTGGATAGATACCACTGCTGCGTTTTTTCATCACCATGTACCATTCAATGTATTTGATCTTTCTTCTCTTTTTACTCCCTCCAAGATGCTAACTGATTGCATCCAACCTGGCCTTAAAACGTTCTAGGTAGCACGACTGGTTTATATATCGATCTTATTGCACACATAACACCATTATATTGTATACTTACCTGATTTGTTCAATTACATATGACCTATAATGAAGCTATATGGTGGGTAATTTCTGAACAATTATGGAAAATGCATACATTTTATATATTATATGGTCGAATCTCATAAGCAAATACAGTGCGGAAAATAAGTATTTTAACACCCTGCTATTTTGCAAGTTCTCCCACTTGGAAATCATGGAGGGGTCTGAAATTGTCATCGTAGGTGCATGTCCACTGTGAGAGACATAATCAAAAAAAAAAAATTCCAGAAATCACAATGTATGATTTTTTTTAACTATTTATTTGTATGATACAGCTGCAAAGAAGTATTTGAACACCTGAGAAAATCAATGTTAATATTTGGTACAGTAGCCTTTGTTTGCAATTACAGAGGTCAAACGTTTCTTGTAGTTTTTCACCAGGTTTGCACACACTGGAGGAGGGATTTTGGCCCACTCCTCCACACAGATCTTCTCTAGATCAGTCAGGTTTCTGGGCTGTCGCTGAGAAACACGGAGTTTGAGCTCCCTCCAAATATTCTCTATTGGGTTTAGGTCTGGAGACTGGCTAGGCCACGCCAGAACCTTGATATGCTTCTTACAGAGCCACTCCTTGGTTATCCTGGCTGTGTGCTTCGGGTCATTGTCATGTTGGAAGACCCAGCCTCGACCCATCTTCAAAGCTCTAACTGAGGGAAGGAGGTTGTTGCCCAAAATCTCGCAATACATGGCCCCGGTCATCCTCTCCTTAATACAGTGCAGTCGCCCTGTCCCATGTGCAGAAAAACACCCCCAAAGCATGATGCTACCACCCCCATGCTTCACAGTAGGGATGGTGTTCTTGGGATGGTACTCATTCTTCTTCCTCCAAACACGGTTAGTGGAATTATGACCAAAAAGTTCTATTTTGGTCTCATCTGACCACATGACTTTCTCCCATGACTCCTCTGGATCATCCAAATGGTCATTGGCAAACTTAAGACGGGCCTTGACATGTGCTGGTTTAAGCAGGGGAACCTTCCGTGCCATGCATGATTTCAAACCATGACGTCTTAGTGTATTACCAACAGTAACCTTGGAAACGGTGGTCCCAGCTCTTTTCAGGTCATTGACCATCTCCTCCCGTGTAGTCCTGGGCTGATTTCTCACCTTTCTTAGGATCATTGAGACCCCACGAGGTGAGATTTTGCATGGAGCCCCAGTCCGAGGGAGATTGACAGTCATGTTTAGCTTCTTCCATTTTCTAACGATTGCTCCAACCGTGGACCTTTTTTCACCAAGCTGCTTGGCAATTTCCCTGTAGCCCTTTCCAGCCTTGTGGAGGTGTACAATTTTGTCTCTAGTGTCTTTGGACAGCTCTTTGATCTTGGCCATGTTAGTAGTTGGATTCTTACTGATTGTATGGGGTGGACAGGTGTCTTTATGCAGCTAATGACCTCAAACAGGTGCATCTAATTTAGGATAATAAATGGAGTGGAGGTGGACATTTTAAAGGCAGACTAACAGGTCTTTGAGGGTCAGAATTCTAGCTGATAGACAGGTGTTCAAATACTTCTTTGCAGCTGAATCATACAAATAAATAGTTAAAAAAATTCATAAATTGTGATTTCTGGATTTTTTTTTTTGATTATGTCTCTCACAGTGGACATGTACCTACGATGACAATTTCAGACCCCTCCATGATTTCCAAGTGGGAGAACTTGCAAAATAGCAGGGTGTTCAAATACTTATTTACCGCACTGTATATGTTATATATACCTGTTTATATGTTTTTCATTCATGTGTTCCTATTCAAGCATTGTCTGTTTTAGATCTATGTTAGTACTCTACTTACATGGTCTTATCTTTTGTAAGTATGCATCTAGCATTATCATTACTCATTAGGGTCCTTAGAGCATATGGAAATTGTTTAAATTTAGCTTACAAATGCTACTCTAAACAATATCAGTTTCACCAAGCACTTGCAGAGAATGTAATTAAGTTTTACCAACTTGCTTTCAGCCCTTAAAGCACCCTTTAGTTTCATATATATGTATATGTTATAGTAATAGTGTCTTTATCCAGGCAAAGTGGTTGCAATATCCTGACTGGACGTCATATGATGTTGGCAGGATATCAAGCTGATGCGCGCCCTCGGGTTCGCCAATCACGGCGATCGGTGTTGAGGTGTATCAGTCTGAAACACTGCAACTCTGATCGAGGTAAAGAGTCTCAGATGGAGACTCTTTGTCATGTGATAAGCCATGTCTAATCACGGCTGATCACGATGTAACCAGGAAGAACTGTTGATCAGCTTTTCCTCACTCACATCTGCTGCCAATCAGTGCCCACCCACAATGCCTACCACTGCCAGTGCCACCAGGTATTCCTACCAGTGTCAGTGCTGCATATCAGTGCCCATCAGTGCCACGTATCAGTGTCCATCAGTGCCGCTTATCAGTGTCCATCAGGTTCCACCCAAAAATCCATGCCAGACCCTTATCCGACCTGACAGGCCGCAGGAAAAGAGTGGGGATGAGAGAGCACCCCCTCCTGAACTGTATCAGGCCACATGCCCTCAACAAGGGGAGGATGTTGATGGGGACAAGTGCCTCATCGCCACAACCCCTGCCCGGTGGTTGTGGGGGTCTGCGGGTGGGGGGCTTAATGGAATCTGGAAGCCCCCCATTTAACAAAGGGGACCTGCAGATCCTGGCCCCCCTTTGTGAATTGGTAAGGGGTACATTGTATCCCTACCATTTCACAAACAAAGTGTCAAAATTTTAAAAACCACAGGAGATATCTTGGGACAAGTCCTTTATTAAAAATAAAAAAATAAAACAATTATTCCAGCAATGTAATCCATTCTCGATCTCCAGCGATGTAATCCATTCTCGATCTCCAGCGAGGATACAACGCACACGATTCTGCCTCCACGGGAGGCACCCGACGAATGATGCACTCCAGCCTGACAGCTGTAATATGCCTCCCTTCCACCTGGCGCATCACAATTCTGATCCCTTCCTTACTACTACCAGTTTTTTCCTGATTGTCAGATCCAGCCTGCACGCCTCTGCCCTGCTCCCGTCCCCCTCTGCCTAGCTCCTGCTTAAGTTCCCAGCCTTGATCACCTCTACCTCGCATCCCTGCATTAGCTGTACGATTAGCAGTATATTGAATATATTTGTATTTCAACATTTGTCGTTAGATTTATTAGTTATTCTGGTTCTTGTGCACTGGGGGTTTGGTTCTTGTTTATTTTTGGGGTTGTTCATGTTTATTGTCTGCTGTGTTCATGGTTTGCTGTTTTTCACTGTAAATTAATATCACCTTAACCACTTGATACCCGCTGTTCCTGACTGCACGTCATATGAGGTCATGTCATTTAAATCGCGCGCACCCGTCGCGTCACTGAGAAGCCTGTGCGTGTGCCCGGCGGCCGCGATGGCCGCCGGGCACACGCGATTGCCGACAATTGAGCTGGGACGTGCAGCTCTGTGTGTAAACACAGAGCTGCACATCCCTGTCAGGGAGGGAGGAGACCGATTGTGTCCCTTGTACATAGGGACACAATCGGTCACCTCTCCCAGTCACCCCCCTCCCCCTACAGTTAGAACACACCTAGGATATACCTTTAACCCCTTCCCCGCCCCTAGTGGTTAACCCCTTCCCTGCCAGTTACATTTATACAGTTATCAATGCATATTTATAGCATTGTTCACTGTATAAATGTAAATGGTCCCAAAAATGTGTCAAAAGTGTCCGATGTGTCCGCTATGTCCCAGTCCCGAAAAAAAAATCGCAGATCGCCGCCATTCCTAGTAAAAAAAAAATAAAAAAAAAATCATAATTATGTCCCCTATTTTGTAGGCAATATAACTTTTGCGCAAACCAGTCACTATACGGTTATTGCTATTTTTTTACCAAAAATATGTAGAAGAATATGTATCGGCCTAAACTGAGATACAAAATGTTTTTTTTTTTTTTAAATGGGATATTTATTATAGCAAAAAGCAAAAAATATTGTGTCTTTTTTCAAAATTGTCGCTCTTTTTTGTTAATAGCGCAAAAAAAAAAAAAAACGCACGGGCGATCAAATACCACCAAAAGAAAGCTCTATTTGTGGGGAAAAAAAGGACGTCAATTTTGTTTGGGAGCCACATCGCACGACCGCGCAATTGTCAGTTAAAGCGACGCAGTGTCGGAAGCTAAAATTTTGTCTGGGCAGGAAGGGGGTGTAGGTGCACAGTAGGCAAGTGGTTAAAGATATACTTTGATTGTTCCCTTATGTAGCTAGGTGTCTGGTCTCCTTAGCCACTGATTCTTGACACCAGTTTTGGTTTGCACCAGAACATGTGAAGACGCAAACAATTAATGTAAACATGCAAACTCTATGGCCGCGTACACACGATAGGTTAGCCAGAGGACAACGTTCTGATGGACCATTTTCTTTGGTCAAAACTGATCATGTGTAGGCCCCATCAGTTATTTCACCTTTAGTTAAAAAAAAGCCAACTTGCTTTAAACTTTAACCGATGGACGCCTAACCGATAGGTCAAAACCTAGGCAAGACCATCGGTTAAAAATCCAAGCATGCTCAGAATCAAGTCGACGCATGCTTGAACTTAATTTTTTTCAGCACGTTGTTGTGTTTTACGTCACCGCATTCTAACACAATCGTTTTTTTAACCGATGGTGTGTAGGCACATCAGACCATCAGTCAACTTCATCAGATGGACTGATCGTGTGCACGAGGCTTTAAAGTCTATGGGACACAAACATGAAAAATCAAAGGTGCTAATTTTAAGGCTTATATGCAAGTTATTGCCATAAAAAGTGTATGGGGACCGGGGAAGGGCCCAAGTGCAAAAAAAAAAAAAAAGTTTTAAAACAACAGTTTTTTTCAGGAGCAGTGATTTCATAATGCTTAAAGTGAAACCATAACAATGGAATATTTCTTTAAATATCATGCCTGGGGGTTCCCCTTAGTCTGCCTATGAGGGAACTATGAGGACTTTGTAGAGCTGGATGGGTTAGGGTTTCTACTGTTATCTTGTCTTGTATGTATCTAGTGTATTTGTTACTGTTCTCTGATTACTTACAAATTGCTCCCTGTGTTGTTTCTATGTTTATTCTATGTTGTTCATTGCATACTGAATGCTAGCTCTGCTGGTCCAATTGTCCTCCTTCATTCTAGGCCCTATTGTTGTTAAAATATTTTCCCCATGAAATGTTTTTCTTGGAACACCCTATGATCTTTGGTGAAAGATAAAACACAGCTACAGTAATTTGTCCTTCATTTAGAAGCAGAACCCTAATTTTATTGCCTGGGGTGTCTCTGTATTTATCCCAGAATGAGTGCAAATTAAATCATTAGAGATACAATCTAACCAGCCATGCAGCTATGCTTTTTACATTCACTGTTTCGATACCTCTACCCTATTTAGTTTGCTATATTCTTACCTTTAAAATTCAACTAGGGTCTCTTCTTTATGGCCCAACACCCCGTGATACAAGTCATGTTGTTAGGTAATTTTTACATTGTCATCAATCCCTCCCTGTACAGTACTAACTACCTCCTCATGCACAATATACAGACTTATGACAAAATACACCTTATCAGACACATGGAAAGTCAAGTATCTAACTAAAGTAGTCAAATATTTTTTTCCATTTTTCAACACACAATGGGGTCAATTCACAAAGCTTTATTTTTAGATTGCGAGTGTTATTTTAACGATTTTGCACGTTATTGAAGCTAGTTCAATTCACTAAACGATTTAACGCTTTGAAAAATCATCAAATAACGTTTCCCTACACAGAACCGATATTTTAAGGTGTGGATCCTTATTAAAGAGTAGTGTTGAGCAGAATATGCCATATTCGATTTCGCGATATATCTCGAATATATAGTCGAATATTCGAGATATATTCGCTAAATACGAATATTCGTGATATTTTTTGGAAATGAAATGATTGCGAATTTTCGCTATTGCGATTTTTTCGCTATTGCGATTTTTCGCTATTGCGAATATTCGAGAAATGCGGAATGGAGCACTCTGATTGGCTCAGAATATTCGTGATATTTTATAATACAAAATAATTGTGAATATTCGAGAAATGCGGAATGGAGCACTCTGGTTGGCTCAGAATATTCGTGATATATTACAATACAAAATAATTGCGAATATTCGGCAAATGCGGAAGGAGCACTCTGATTGGCTCAGAATATTCGTGATATATTACAATACAAAATAATTGCGAATATTCGGCAAATGCGGAAGGAGCACTCTGATTGGCTCAGAATATTCGTGATATATTACAATACAAAATAATTGCGAATATTCGGCAAATGCGGAAGGAGCACTCTGATTGGCTCAGAATATTCGTGATATATTACAATACAAAATAATTGCGAATATTCGGCAAATGCGGAAGGAGCACTCTGATTGGCTCAGAATATTCGTGATATATTACAATACAAAATAATTGCGAATATTCGGCAAATGCGGAAGGAGCACTCTGATTGGCTCAGAATATTCGTGATATATTACAATACAAAATAATTGCGAATATTCGGCAAATGCGGAAGGAGCACTCTGATTGGCTCAGAATATTCTTGATATATTACAATACAAAATAATTGCGAATATTCGAGAAATGCGGAATGGAGCACTCTGATTGGCTCAGAATATTCTTGATATTTTATCGTAATTTCGCAAAAATTTATTGCGGAATTTCCACAGTAACACTCTGAAATCGAATATATGTGTTATTTTAGCTAAAAACAATATTGCGAATTTCTCGAAAATAATCGCGCGATATCGCTATTGCCGAATAATCGCATTGCGATTTTTCGGCAATATAAATTGATCGCTGCAGCTACTCGGCCCAAGGTCTCTAATCATACCAGCAATGCTTTTAGACGTCGATGGGGATCTCTAGGATGTGATCTGTTCTAAAAAAATAAAAAAATAAATACGAATATTCGAAATAGCGAATATTCACCGCGAAATTCGCAATATATCGCGAATACTCGAATATGCCATATTCGAGCCGAATATTCGCAATACGAATATTCGTGAGCAACACTATTAAAGAGTCAAATCGTTATTTTAAAGATTCAAAACGTTAAATATGTACAGAAGTGCAATTCACAAAGATTTTTTTGACAGTTATCAATCGTTAAGCAATCGTTAAATTAACACCTCCCTCAGGGTGGCGTTATGACATTTCCCAGGCGATATTTTGTTGTTAGAGGAAGGTTTTGGCGATTTTTGTAGTGTAGTGACGTTTTTAGTAGTGTTGGGCAAGCAAGAATCGTGCTCTATTTGAACTTAAAATTATCCAGAGGCAAAGAAGAACACGTTAGAATGTTGTTCAGATTTATAAACGTGTATTTCGTTCACATACTATTTTGGATGACTTTTCTGAAACCCAGGTGATAGCTAAATTCTGATTCTCATCTCCCATGATTTATTCTCTGTATGAGGAAATACACATGGCTTTAGAAAAGCACACACTAGAAGTTTTGCACATCACATGCTCAATCTCCATGTGTATTGCTTGTCTCTCTCTCTCTCTCTCTCTCTCTGTATCTGCTCTTTTCCACATGCAGCTGTTCTCCTCCCCTTCTGCTCCCAGAATGCATCTCTCCAGCATTATTTAACGATCTTAAGAGTTATTTTAACGTCCCAAATGTTAATAATAACGTCTGAGTAGTTAGCATAACGTTTGGATAAAGAGTCAGTTGAAAACCATAACGACTGTGTTAAATAACGATTATAGCTTTCGTGAATACCATGTTAACTAGCGTTAAATAAGGAGTGCTAATTTAACACCTGAAGAAAACCAATAACGTTTCTCTTTGTGAATTGACCCCAATGTCACATATTGATTTTAATCAGTTATTGGCCAGTCTTCTCCCTCACCTACGTGCCCTGGGCAATTGTTTCCATTTCCTCTCTGATCATTAGGAAAGAGAGACCGCCGCTCCAGATAAGTGCACTTCAGTGGTAGATATATGGCTCAAAACCCGATGGGTGCAGGCAATGCACGGAGCATAAATGAAGGAAGAAAAATTATGGACAGCCGCACTCCAGTGGAATTTAAAAATAGTAACTTGTGCCTTTTATTCTGGTAAAAAAAAGAGCACTACAAAAGCAAAAAACAGCAAACAGTGGGGTAACAAAGCTGACGCGTTTCACATTGATGGAAAATGCTTAGTCATTGCTTAGATCATTCCTCCCATACACTCTAGATACTGAATCCTTTATTTGTTCAGAATCATAGATCATAGATCAAAATGATCAATCTGTGGGCCCTTCAAACTCCATGTTCAAACTACCCTTACCAAAAACACACCCAGGTTTAACCACTTCAGCCCCGGACCATATTTCTGGTCAAAGACCAGAGCACTTTTTGTGATTCGGCACTGCGTCGCTTTAACTGACAATTGCGCGGTCGTGCGATGTGGCTCCCAAAAAAAATTGGCGTCCTTTTTTTCCCACAAATAGAGCTTTCTTTTGGTGGTATTTAATCATCTCTGCGTTTTTTATTTTTTGCGCTATAAACAAAAATAGAGCGACTATTTTGAAAAAAATTCAATATTTTTTACATTTTGCTATAATAAATATTCCCAAAAAAGATATAAAAAAACATTTTTTTTCCTCAATTTAGGCCCATACGTATTCTTCTACATATTTTTCGTAAAAAAAATCGCAATCAGCGTTTATTGATTGGTTTGCGCAAAATTTATAGCGTTTACAAAAAAGTGGATAGTTTTATGGCATTTTTACTAATATTTTTTTTTTACTAGTAATGGCGGCGATCAGCGTTTTTTTCGGTACTGCGATATTATGGCGGACACATCGGACACTTTTGACACATTTTTGGGACCATTGGCATTTTTATAGCAATCAATGCTAAAAAAATGCATTGGATTACTATAAAAATGTCTAGCGGCCGATAAAGGATGGACGGAGAGCTACGTGCTCTCGCCCAGCAGTGCCGACCTGCCGCCGTAGAATGATGGTGGGCTGGTCGGCAACTGGTTAAAGATTCTTCTATTTTTAACAGGCAACTAGATGAATTGGTCACCAAATTCACCCAAGACCCCTCTCCTGATAGCACTGCATGCCTAAGACTTCCAACCTAAGTTGTTGAGACTCACATCCCAAACATCTTCATCATCAACCAGCTGATGCACTTGCAGTGTTCTAATGAATTAAATTGCACTGTCTGAATCCCTTTAGAAGTGGTGAACCCTTTCAGTACCTCAATAAAAATGAAATTTGTGTTACAGAGGATGCCTAAAATCTGACTTGTATCTTAGTACAGGCTTCGAGGAAAAATAAGGGAACCAAACACAGAAGAAGAAAATTAAATTTGCAGTGGTATACCATACACCGATATTGTGGAACATTTTTCAGGTTGCCATATTGTATTGATTTTTACAGGAAATTACAGCAGTGCAGTTTGAAAAGGAAAATTATTATTTCAGGGGATGTAAAGGTACAGTTTTTGTTTTCCTAAATAGCTTCCTTTACCTTAGTGCAGTCCTCCTTCACTTACTTCATTCTTCCATTTTGTTTTTAAATGTCCTTATTTCTTCTGAGAAATGCTCACTTCCTGTTCTTCTTTCTGTCACTCTAATGCAAGGCTTTCTTCCTGGTGTGGAGTGTCGTGCTCGCCCCCTCCCATGGGCTACAGGAGAGTCAGGATGCTCTCTACATTGCAGATAGAGAAAGGAGCTGTGTGTTAGTGGGCGTCCTGACTCTCCTGTAGTCCAAGGGAGGGGGCGAGTAAGACACTCCACACCAGGGAGAAAGCCTTGCATTACTGTGTGGAGTTACAGACAGAAGAACAGGAAGTGAGGATTTCTCAAAAGAAATAAGGACATTTAAAAGCAAAATCGAAGGATGAGGTAAGTGAAGAAGGACTGCACTAAGGTAAAGGGAGGTATTTAGGATTTTTTTTTTTACCTTTACAACCCCTTTAACCACTTGAGATCCGCGCTATGGATAAAAGATGTCCAAGGCGCGGCTCTCAAGTGCCAAGTGGACGTCTTTGGACATAATTTTAAACACAGTGTCGGCGCATCGCTGAAGATCCGATGTGTGTACCTGGCGGCCGCGATGTCCGCCGGGTACACGCGATTGGCAGTGACACAGCAGGTGACAGCAGGGACGTGGAGCTCTGTGTGTAAACACAGAGCTCCACGTGCTGTCAGAGGAGAGGAGACCTATCTGTGTCCCTTGTACATAGGGACACAGCATCGGTTACCTCCCCCAGTCAGCCCCCTCCCCCCACACAGTTAGAACACACCCATGGAATACATTTAACCCCTTCCTCACCCCCTAGTGTTAACCCCTTCCCTGCCAGTCACATTTATAAAGTAATTAGTGCATTTTTATAGCACCGATCGCTGTATAAATGTGAATGGTCCCAAATTTGTGTCAAAGGTGTCTGATATGTCTGTCGCAATATCGCAGGCCTGACAAAGAAAAAAAAATGCAGATCGCCGCCATTACTAGTAAAAAATAAAAAAAATAAAAAAAAAATCATAAATCTATCCCCTATTTTGTATTTTGTGCAAACCAATCAATATACGCTTATTGCGATTTTTTTTAACAAAAATATGTAGAAGAAAACGTATCGGCCTAAACCGAGGAAAGAAATATATATATATTTAAAAAAAAATGGGATATTATTATAACAAAAAGTAAAAAATATTGTGTTTTTTTTCCAAATTTTCTGTCTTTTTTTGTTTATAGCGCAAAAAATAAAAAAATAAATAGCGCAAAAAATAAAAAATGCAGAGATGATCTAATACCACCAAAAGAAAGCTCTATTTGGGAGAAAAATTATAAAAATATAATTTGGGTACAGTGTTGTATGACCGTGCAATTGTCATTTAAAATGCGTCAGCGCTGAAAGCTGAAAATAGGTGTGGGCACGAAGGGGGTTTAAGTGCCCAGTAAAGAAGTGGTTAATAACATTCAATTACAATATGTCTTCTGTAGCAATTCTATATGTTATATTATGTCATTTGAAAAAAAAGAAGAAAAAAGTGGAAAAAACAAAAACAAACTGTGTTAATTGTATCCTTATATAATATATTTTAGCAGCCTGTACCATCTTATAATAATGTTTTCACATATCATGTTTATGCACACATGTACTGTATATTTTTTATGTATTAATTACACCATATCTATGTGTAGGACTTCCTATTTTCACCAATAAAATTGTTCTTTACCCAGCTGTGTATTCCATTTGACACATTAATTTAACATAGTCCAGTCATTATTATTTTTTATATAAAACATCCTTTGTTATATCATACCCCAGAAAAATGGTTCAAAGGCTCTCATTGTGTTCCATTATTTACGGTTGTGGCAAATGTTGCTAACCCTAGTTATATTTCAGACAGGAGGCTCATATCTTGCATTAACTTTCTTTACTAATGCTCATAGCAGAAAACAGAATTCAATACTTTAAAAAGAAAAATTTTACAAAGAGAACTTTACTACAAATCCCAGAATCCCTGAGACCGGAAACCCCTCCCCCAGGAGATCCTATATAACGTCTGCATGAAACCAGGAACTTCCTCTTTCTTTCTGCTCATGGCCAGTTAAGTACCTCATATTTGCTTTTGTCTATGGTGTAAATTGTATTGTAAAATTGTATTGTTTATTCGATTGTGAGGCGCGGCTGCGCTTTGTTTTTCTGGCGCTTCAAACGCCTTTAAGCTGTGTTACCCCCCCCCCCTTTTTCTCCCCCCCACTTGCGCGGGTGTCCCTTGAACTATATACCTCAGGGCGATTCGCGCCCTTCTTGTAGGAGGGGGCGGGCCGATCACAGACTCTCTCCCTCCTAGTATACCCGCGTTCGTTCGACCAATGGCAGCGCTCCGGTGACGTCACCGCGACGCGCCGAACACAGGACCTGCCCACCGCTCTTCACCGCTGCATTCAGCGGCTGATCTACTAGGGGAAGGTGCTGTGTGGGCTTGGCTGCTGGATTCATTCTCTCCCTGATAGCGTGACCACTATCAGGGCACGGTAGACTTACACAAATATATATTTCACCTCAGGCAGTTTATTGAAAAGACGGAGCACTGTAATCAGTGGTCTGTAGGAAACGGTTTGCCTGAGCAAAATTCCTTGTTTACTACTAATATGGCAGAAGGTTCTAGGAACCTAGCTTCACATGGAGCAGCTCAGGGTATCACCCCTGAGACCCCTCAGTTGCTCACAGCTGCTCAAATTCAGGACATTATTAATAACTCTATTCAAGCAGCATTAGCTGCCACTGTGACCAACATCTTACCTCACCCTGAGGCAATGAAAGTGGGAAAAGCCTCTTGCAAGAGGAAACATTTATTGACCCACACCGACTCCCCGGCAGGGGAAGTAAAACTCATGCTTGAGGCAGGACCCTCCACGGCCTGCCGACCCAGACATCCGAACAATGAACGACCCTTGACAAACAAGGAGATCACTAATAAAACATTTATTTCTGCCCACCGGGTTAAACCGGACTCGTTTAACGAGGAATCAGACGAGGAGTCACCTGACGGATCTCTGATCCTTTCATCGGACGATTCCGATGCGGAAATGGAGGATGCTGGGTACATGGTTCCTGAAACGGAAACCAACTCACAATTGCAGTCCACAACTATTCTGGACTCTCTGGGTGAACCTTTCTTTAATCCCAAAAGTATCACACACCCTAGGTCAGGGGACTGGGCCCCGATTCCGCAAGTTTCACAATATGTGGAACATTGGGTCAGGAAGATCCTTGATAGGAAAGACCAAAATAAACTAAGGGCAGAATGTCCCAGGCCATTCGTACCCCATAAAGCGGCAGTCACCCCAGAGATTGACCCGATCCTGCTTAAGTACCTGACAAAAACAGGGAAATATGCTAAAAAGGGCATTGAACGCTCCTTTAAGTCGATCCAGGATCGCATCTTAGACCTGCTGGGACCCTTAACAAAGATCCTGAACCTGTCTGAACAGGCGGCCAACACCGATGAACCGGTAGATCTAGTGCAGTTACGGGGTTGGGCCCAGCGGGCCATATGCCTTCTAGGTTCAGCCAACACGACCTGTGCCATAGAACGGCGCAGGTCTCTTTTGATGAAACTGGACCCACAGCTTTCTCATCTAGCAGAGTCTGAGCCAGGTCCCTCGGCTGAGGGTCTCCTATTTGGGGAGGACCTAATTAAAAATATTAATAAATTTGTGGGTCTGTTCAATAGCCTGGACAAGGCCCAGTCGTCCCTGAAGAAGTCCGGTTCAGGTACCCGGGTTTTTGCCAAGGCCGGCAGAGGTAGAGGCCGCTCTGCCGGCCGTGCTGGTTACTATAGGGCCTTCTCAAGGGCTCCCAATCAGGCCTTTACGCCAACACAGCAGCAATACACTACCACCCTTGCACAACCAGCACCATTCTTCCCCCCTAGAGGACGTCCATGGAGGAGTCGCGGCGGCAGGGGCTTCCCGAGATCCCGACCTCCTACCGGTGAGTGTCCCATACCACCCTCACATACCAATAGGGGGCAGACTGAAACATTTTACCCATGCCTGGTTCATGATTACGGCAGACGATTGGATTCTGTCCACAATTCAGGGTTACCAGATAGACTTCATGACTATACCTACCATGACGGGGACCCCGCACCCCATTCATTTTTCAGAACACAACAGGAACCTCATAGACTTAGAACTACAAGACCTGATCGCAAAACACGCTGTCATAGAAGTAGACCCCGAGTCTCCGGGGTTCATAAACAACCTTTTCCTGGTTCGAAAGAAGGACGGTGGATATCGTCCGGTAATAAATCTAAAAAATCTGAACCAATACGTGGTCTATCGCCACTTCAAGATGGAGGGTATCCATATGCTCAGGGACCTTCTTGTCCAGGGGGATTGGCTAGTAAAGATAGATTTAAAAGATGCATACCTGACGGTTCCTATGCACCGATCCTCCCAAAAGTATCTGAGATTCAGATGGCGGGGACATACGTGGCAGTTTACCTGCCTTCCCTTCGGCCTTTCAGCGGCCCCTTGGTGTTTTACCAAGATAATGAAACCGGTTATCGCCATGTTGCGTCGCAGAGGGGTACGTCTGATAATTTATCTAGACGATCTTCTCATTATGGCTCGCTCGAAGTCTCAAGCCGAAACACACAAATGTTGGGCGATATCTCTCCTGGAAGGTCTAGGTTTTCTCCTAAACCACAAGAAGTCCATACTATCTCCGGCCCAGGAGATGGAGTTCTTGGGGTTCTCGGTGGACACCAGACAAGCGGTTTTACGCTTACCACACCACAAAATGGCTCTGATTCGGAAGGAAATCAGGACGGTTTTGCACAAACGGCAGATATCTCTCAGACTCCTGTCCCGGATAGTCGGTCTGTTGTCGGCATCCATTCAGGCTATTTTCCCTGCGCCCCTTCACTACCGAGCCCTTCAACGTCTAGGCGCCCTTCATTTGCGTCGAGGTCTTCGGTACTCGGACAAAATCACCCTTTGTCCGGATTCGGAAGCGGAGCTCCGATGGTGGCTCCACCATGCCCTGGAATGGAATGGGAAAACGATCTTCAGCCCCCGCCCGGACATTGTCCTGGAATCAGACGCCAGTCGCCTAGGCTGGGGAGCTCGCTGCGGCCCGGACTCCACAGGAGGGACGTGGTCCGTAGAAGAGTCTCCTCTCCACATCAACGCGTTGGAACTCCTGGCGGCATTTTTCGCCGTCAAGAGTTTTCTCTCGCAGAGATCCAATTGTTGCGCTCTCTTACGTTTAGACAACGTAGCGGCGGTGCAATATATCAATCGTTTAGGAGGCACGAAATCCAAACAATTGGCGGATATTGCCTCCGAACTTTGGAATTTCTGTCTCTCTCGCAATATTTCCCCTGTAGCGGAGTACATCCCGGGAGTATCCAATTGGGTAGCAGATTGGAACTCCCGTCATCTGTCCGATTCCAGCGATTGGACCCTGGACAGATCTGTGTTTCTGGCGTTACACGACCTCTGGGGTCCTTTGCATATGGACCTTTTCGCTTCCCGGCTCAATCGACAACTGCCGAGTTTCTACAGTTGGAGACCGGACCCGGAAGCCGTGGCTGTAGACGCGTTCCTTCAATGGTGGCCAGACGGCCCACATTACGCTTTTCCCCCCTTCTCCATGATCACCAGGCTACTCCTCCAGGTGGTCAACCTGGGATCCACAGTGGTCTTGATCACTCCTTGGTGGCCGACCCAACCATGGTTCCCTCTGGCCTTAGGGATGTCGGTCGACTACCCCAGGCTTCTTCCCCACTCGACTCACCTCCTGTCCAATCCCTCCAAGGGTCCACATCCTTTACTGCTGGAGGGCAATCTTCCCCTCCTCGCATGGTTGGTATCGGGCTGCCAGAATCTAGTACTGGACTTTCAGAATCAGCTAGAGACCTCCTCGCCTTGGCCTGGGCCCCAGGGACTAGATCGGCTTATCGATATGCCTGGGGGCTGTGGGCTCGTTGGTGTGATCAACGACAAATTGATCCCATTCAGGCCCCTATCTCCGCGATTGTAAATTACCTCGCGGAGTCCTACGCTTCGGGCAAGGCATATAGCTCCTTGAATGTCTATAGATCCGCCATCTCAGCATATCACTGCCCGGTCGATTCCCTCCCTGTAGGGAAACATCCTTGGTGTGTCGCCTTCTCCGCGGCGCAAAATTCAACCGACCTCCCCGGCCACGTTATTCCTCCACTTGGGACGTTTCCAAGGTTCTTCGATTGTTTTCTTCCTGGGAAGACAATGACCTCCTTTCCCTAAAACTGTTATCTCTGAAACTCACTACTCTTCTATGCCTAATCTCTATCAAACGCGTCTCGGACGTGAGAGCCCTGGATGTTTCCAGACGGCAATTTTCTCCAGAAGGAGTGAGATTCTCAGTAGTACGCAGGACGAAAACCCACTTGCACTCGGTTTTCTACCCTTTTTTCCCGGCCCATCCTCGACTATGTGTGGTTCGATGCCTGCAAGCCTACGAAAATCTCACGGCGCATCTTCGCCCTCCTAGGTTTTCACAACTTCTAATCTCATTTGTGCAACCACACCATCCGGTGACTTCAGCCACCTTGGCTAGATGGGTGCGTGCGGTCATGGACATGGCGGGGATAGATGTCTCTCTTTTCGGCGCACACTCGACCAGGGGGGCTATGGCCACTAAGGTCTTTTCCACAGGGTGCTCTCTATCAGACCTTTTACTAGCGGCCGACTGGTCGTCCGAATCGACCTTTCGCGAGTTCTACTTTAGACCAGGAAATCATGTCTCTCTATCGGTACTGAATTCTTGATCGTGATACTCTGACTCAGCTAGTACTTACCTCGCCCTTCAGGGAGAATCTAACGTACATGTAGTTATGTAGAGGACTGTAGGCTCACTCGTTTGTGGTAGGGTTATATATACTGTTGCATGATCTATGACTGTGCTTTAAACATGCAAGATATGAGCCTCCTGTCTGAAATATAATTGGAGATTTTCCTAGCTGGTGACGGAAAATATTAGTTATATGAAGACAGGAGGCGAGTATCTTCCCACCCTACCCACCCTATGATGCATATTCTTTATCATTTCAGGATACTGATGCCTTACACATAACTCTGGACACAGTTCAAAGATGCCCTCTGGACCCCGTTGGGTCGAAGTTAGTCGCGCTATAGATTAAAGCGTTCTCTGTTGAAGATCTCTGGGAGACGAAGCTCTGCGCCAGGATTCGTGAAGCCTAGAGGCTGTTCTCAGCGGTTCAAGGATTCCGGCCCGGATGGACGCGGAAGGTTTGGACTTTTTTGTTCCAGCAGTTGGAGTTACACCTGGAGTATTCGCATCCAGAAAGAGGAAGTTCCTGGTTTCATGCAGACGTTATATAGGATCTCCTGGGGGAGGGGTTTCCGGTCTCAGGGATTCTGGGATTTGTAGTAAAGTTCTCTTTGTAAAATTTTTCTTTTTAAAGTATTGAATTCTGTTTTCTGCTATGAGCATTAGTAAAGAAAGTTAATGCAAGATACTCGCCTCCTGTCTTCATATAACTAATATTTTCCGTCACCAGCTAGGAAAATCTCCAATTACCTTGCATAAAGTAAGGAATAACAAGCTGATTCTGTCTGCCATCTAGTGGACACACATTACAGTTTGTTTTCATTCACATGTAATAACATCAATTTGTCTCTATCAAGCTTACTTCACATCTTGTTAGGATAATAATAAAAGGTGGTTAGGAACATTCATTTACTTACATTTTTTTTTTTTTTACTTTTGACCTATTTTTTTTTTAACCATTCAAGTTAATGTATTTATCTATTTTATAAATTTATAGCAGAATTGTTTTTTTACATTTTGGATTAGAAAGTATTTTTAGAGGATGTGTTTGCAGACACAATTCTATATTTTTATTCTATATATCCAATTGTTTATTCACTTTTTAGTGTCTATTCACAAATCCATATACTACACTTTAATATACCGTATATCCTGAGGCTTCAATTATCCTATATAAGAGTTAAAGCAAACTGTTCTCTGTAAGGCTTGTGAAAGAATCGATCCAGAAACATCTCCAGACCCCTGCTGCACAAGCCTTGAGGAAGCCATTTTACACACTGAGACAAGTGCTTTTCTTCCACCTTCCCTGCATAGGAAAATAGTACCTGGGATCTAACATGACTGTAGGCAGGTTTACATCAGCCCGATGCTTTCACAGCACTGGACTCCTCCAATATATGTAAATGCATCACTGTTTTTAACAATTGAACTTGTAAAGATTTAAAGGAGTTGTAAAGGATTTTTTTTATTTTATTTTTTTGCTGAAATTACTGTTTACAGGGTATAGAGACATAATAGTTAACTGATTCCTTTTAAAAATGATTAAAAATAGATAAAAATCAATCATATAATGTGCCTGCAGTTTTAGTTTCATTTTTCATCTAGTTTCATGCTTCTGTGAAGTACAGAGACACAGAGCCAATACAGGGCAGTGTTTGTTTTTAAAATGAAACTGATTGGTTCTGAGGGGTTTTAGACACACAGTAATCACAGCTCCTTGATCAGAGACCACAAAGAGAAGCTCCCAGTACTTTTTTCATAAGGAAACAGACAAGCAGGAAGTGTGGAGATCAGAGAAGGATTACAATAACTTCAAAGCAAAAACGAACAATGAGGACATGAAACCAGGATTGCAGTAAAGTAAAGGAAGCTATTTAGCTAAAAAAAAAAATCCTTTAGTGACCCTTTAATGCATTATTCCCATGCCCAGTCTTGTGTCTCATCTGAGTCACCTGGACGCACATATCCCCACCATCTACCTGACAGCTGTTTGCCTTGATTATCTCTATGCTAGCTATTCATAGAAACATTGTGAGTGCATAATATTACTTATCATCTCATTGCTTCACTTTATGAAGTTAATGCTTATTGTGTTTTATTCAAATTTTCTTTAATACCTAGACCATGAGATTGTGCCTGATTCTCCTTCTCTCTAGTAATCTTCATGCAGGCTAATCTTGGACACACTGCGTGAGCATATATAATTTCTTTATACATTTCCAGTGTCTAACTCACTCTAATGTTTAACTCACAAGACATGTGCCCAATGTTGCATTTTTATTTTTACATCTATACAGTTGTGGTCCAGCCTGACATTTAAGACATTGGCACTGTCTAAGGCCTCGTACACACGAGGCAATCTATTTGATTTAAACAAATCTGTCTGATAGGATTTTGGTTTGCTCGCGTGTACACACGAGCAAACCAAAATCCCCGCCAGCAGACGGCGCGCTGACGTGTCGATGACGTGGCGGTGACGTTGACGCCGCCACGTCACCGCACCAGGAAGTAAAACACTTCCACGCATGCGCCGAATCCGGTGCGGGACGACATGTCTGCTGGTAAGTGTACTAGTTGTACCAGCAACATTTTGCAACAGCAAAATGTCCTGTCTAAAATTAGACCATATAAAAGCTGGTCTAAAAAGAGAAAAAAAGTCTACTTGTTAGATAAAGCAACACTGTTAGTGAGGAGCTCAGCAGTCACACGTGTTGCACAACAATCTGTATGCCAACATGCCAGGGGCATCGTCGCGCATAGCTATACTACTGACTTTAGATGAACAAAGAAGGATGAGGGCGCGGAGGATGGCACGGAGGATGGCACGGGAGAGGATATACCGCACCCGCATAGACCTGTTTGGCATGAGTGATTCTGAGGTGTTTCAGATTCACCCCTCATGTCATCCTGGAATTAACCACAACCCTGCAGGAGGACATCACCAGCCGAACACAACGCTCACATGCAGTGCAGCCACTGGTGAAGGTCATGGCAACACTCCATGTCCTTGCCAGTGGCTCTTTTCAAAGAACAAGTGGAGTGGTGGCTGGGATGTCACAATCCTCCATGAGCAGATGTGTGCACCAGGTTGTCCCTGCAATCCTCAGACGCATGGCCAACCAAGTCATCAAACCCACCACTGAGGACCTGCGGCTGAAGGCAATGACAGATTTCTACAGAATTGCCAGATTCCCACGCACTGTGGGGGCCATTGATTGCACACATGTGGCACTCCAGCCCCCCCAGGAGACAGAGCACATGTACCGCAATTGGAAGCATTGCCATTCCATCAATGTATAGGTGATAGTCGATGCCCAAGGCCTCATATGGCACGTCCGTGCCAAACACCCAGGGTCCAGCCATGACAGCTACATATACAATCAATGCCACATCCGAATGGAATTCGAACAGAACGTGTATGGGGACACCTGGCTGGTTGGTGAGTGACATGGGAGTCAGGCATGACTATCCCCTCCCATGATGCACACATCACAAGTGGCACATGCATGACTAACATCCTCCTGTCTTTTCCCTTACAGGTGACTCTGCATATCCACTGGGACCCCATCTCATGACTCCTATCCGGAACCCCCAAACCCCAGGAGAGGAAAGAGACAATCAAGCACATGCCCAAACACGAGCAGTGGTGGAGCGCACCTTTGGCCTACTAAAGTCACGTTTCCGATGCCTGGATAAGTCTGGGGGTACCCTCTTGTATTCCCCAAACTTCGTGTGCCAGATCATCGGTGCATGTTGCATGCTGCACAACTTCGCAGTAAGAAAGGGCCTGCAGATTGCCCTACGTGATGACCTGACCCCTGAACCAGACAATCCCCCCCTAACCGAGGCTACCCCGTCTTCTGAGGGAAGAGCAGCCAGGAGACAGCTCACATTGGGCATCTTTGCACGTTAAACACACACATTAATCATGGCACAATGAGAATGCATGCATGCACACCACTGTGGTCCCTAGCACAGACACATCACATCCACATCAAATTGGATTGGCACCAGTCCACCATGCTGGACTTGTGAGCAGCAACGCCACGCCAAGGCTCCAATTATGTCACTGTACATTCATACACCATTCACACGGACCTGGGGATCACTTCTCCCTGGTCCTGGGGAACCCTTCTCCACCAAAATTGAGGGTGACACCCCTTTTCCGGCAGGAATGTCACCCCCACATTCAAACAGCATTCACAACCCAAAAAAAAAAAAATTACCTGCAAAAGCAAACATTTTCCAGCCCCAAAAAAAAGGGGAAAAAACAAATGATTGCCCCTTGCGTGAGCCACGCCTGGGGCTCCCCGGCCACGGCCCCGACCCCGGCTTCTCAGGGGAGACTCATGGGGAGGGGTAAAAACGGGGAAGGAGGAGCAGCCCCTGATCTCTGCCCACCTGGCGGCCTGTCCTCCAAGGCCACGGCTATTCTGTCCAGGGCAGCACCAAGTGTTGCCGTGTTGGCCTGGATAGCCTGGGTAAGGGCCCTCACATCCTGCCCAACGCCTGCTGATGTTGTCTGCAGTTCGTTTAGGCAGGTTGTGAAAGCCCGGGAGTCCAGGTTCCCCAGCGTATCCTTGATGGAGGACAGGCTCTCCTCCATCCGCACCAATGTCTGGCTGACCTGTCCCAGATGGCAGGTCTGGAGGAACTGGTCCCTTCTCAGAGTGGAGGGCAGGAGATCGGCCACCCCCCTGGTGTTCTGGGATGAAATCCTGCCTCCAGCTGATGCTTGTGGCCGGGGAGAAGGGGAGGCCCTTGTGAGGGGAGCCATGTTGGGGGAGGAGGGGGGGGTCCCCCTTAGGGAGGGCTGCCTGCTGCCAGCCAGAGGGGAAGAGTCCTCAAAAACCAAACGTCCAGTGCCTGACATGGACTCCTCCTCCTCCTCATGA
Organism: Rana kukunoris; assembly: GCA_029574335.1. NCBI lineage: Eukaryota > Metazoa > Chordata > Amphibia > Anura > Ranidae > Rana > Rana kukunoris. Next base: position 58,760 of record JAJQKJ010000104.1, on the reverse strand, counting down.
TTCTCCTCCTCCTCATGATTCTCCTCCTCCTCTTGAACCCCCTCCGCGGACTCCGGCCTTGTTGGGGGGGCCTCATTAGGCTGCTGTCCTGGGGTTGGTGCGGTCAGGCCAGATGGCCCTGCACCCTCCTGCACATCTGTGGATGACACAAAACATTCACAGGTTGGAGGATCCACACACTTGCCACATATTCCCTTTCACCCCCTCCCCCACACATGCTACACACCTGATATTAAAAAAAATACTTACCTGGCACCACGGGCTCCGGACTTGAGTCAAAGCCGGGCAGGCCCTCAACTTCATGCCGATGAAAGGTCAGGGCCACCGCACGCTCCTCCGCTGTCAGCCTAATACGGCATGGTGGGCCCCCTCCTGTGCCCCTGGCATGGGCATGCATTCTGGCCAGCTTCTGTTTGACCAGACGCCGGAGGTCATTGATTTTTTTGTCAATCCCAGACCGGGTCCGTGTCTCCCCCTGCCCCGCTGAATTGACCTGCTCAGTGATCCTATCCAAAATCTCCCTCCTCCTGTCCGGGTTGGTGTTGGCACTGTCTGGGCCGTGGAGGAAACGCCCATACTCGCTAATGGCCCGGGTAAGAATTTAGTTTTTCCCCAACTGTAAAATTGAGCTTTCTCTTTCTCTCTGTCATACTTCCCAAAAAACTCACTCCCAGTCAGCAAAATTCACTCACACAAACAAGCACAACCAATCAAGCAAGAGCACACACAAAGAGAAAACTACTCAGCAAGAAACAGTCACAAAAAAAAAAAATACAGCAGGAAAACAAACGAACAGAAATATATCAATCAAACAAACAGTCTCTCAAACACTTATCAAAAAACACTTTCAAAGATCTACTAACAAACACTTGATCACACAGAACACTAATCTGACAACTACAAAACACACCGCAACGAACAACAGGACAAAAGCACTTGGTTAAATGGGAAGGGACAAAGGGATGTACTTTTGCAATGCAAGTGCATTTGTGTGTGTCTATTTATGCTGTTTGCGTAGTTCACAACGTTGCCCTAGTCCATTTCCAATTTCACTGATTGCGCCGCTCCCGAGTTGTGAGCATGCGCACAGCGGAGCTGACCATGGTCTCCTTCAAGCGCGCATGCGCGAGCCGGCCGGCCCTTCATTTGCATGGGGTCACGGCTCATTTCAATGTAACACGCCCACGTCCTTCCCAATTTGTATTACTCCTCCTTACGCCTCGTGAAAAAGGTTACGCATGCGCAATTTCCTGCGCAAAAGCTACGAGAATAGGGGGATTACGCCGCAAAATTGCACAAGTCTAACGTAAAGGCGGTGCGCTACGCTGGTCCAATAATGCGCAGATGTACCTGAATCTGGGCCATTGTATTTGTTGCTACATAGATTTATACAGTAAATTACCTTAATAATTAAACTATTGTGTTACTCTAAAAACTGTTGTTTTAAATACTGTATGTAGCAAGGTCTTTTAACTCTTGTGGTCTAATGAGGACCTCCAAGGCCAAAGGGAGCTGACATCCTTCAATATGTGGTGGGTTGTGAGGCATAGTGGGTACAAAGATGGTGAAAGTTATTGTGCGCCAGACACTTCTTGGATATAAAAGAGGTTTTATTTATTTTGACAGTCCTTTTTATATATTTTGGGGGTAGGAGGATTAGAGCCAGGACACCCTTAAGTTGCAAACTCAATTGTCAGACTCAGAGACTTCGATAGGGGAACAGACCCCAGCAAGGCACCACTTCTGAACATGCAGGATTGCTGTCTCCTATTGTTACAGTCCTTTAACAGTTCCTAACTCAAACAAATCAGTTCTTTCAGCTCCTCTACAACTGCTCCTTGTAGTTCTTCAATACTGAGCTCCTGGTCTCTCATTAGACCCACTGATTCACTGTCTATGGATCCCTTGAGCTCACCCCCGCTTCTCTGCTGGGTCCCTAGCTTGGCTACAGATACTCCTCAAGCTTCACCCCTGCTAACTGGCTTGGTCCCTGGCTTGACACACAAGGCTTCTCTGCAAGCGTCTCCTCCGCTGGTTTGGTCCCTGACTTGATCACTGCCTGAAGTTTCCCGATTCTCCACTGTGCCTTTCGGTAAGAATATGGTTCTGGTAATTTCTTCAGTTACTCACTGTGGTCCCTGGTAAAGGCAATAGGTCCCTTTGTGGCGACAGCTTCCCTTCTACCTCCGACCACTGACAGGTTCTCCGGCCAGTAGAACTGTCACTTCTAGTTGAACTGCAAGCCAAAAACCCAACCCTGCACTGCTCTCTCACTTCTGGATAGGCCCTTACACAGCCTAGCAGACAGATACCCCCTAGACAGGCCCAATCTCTGGCCTAGCATACGACACACGTCCATCCAGACAGGCATCCAGGTGGCACAGAACACAGATCACCCAACCTCACCCGAACACATAGGCTCTCCCAATAGGCCAAGGGACCCAATAATATTCCTACCCACCGGCAAGGACACCCACATACCCATAACCTGACCTTGAATTGCCCTTCTCATATCTAGTACCTGGCCACCTAGTGGTAGAAAGGAGAAGTGCAACAAGGCCAAGCTTTAGGGAGAAATCAATAGATCCCTATAAATCGACCAAGATAACTACTCTTGTCAAGTAAATTTGTGAGGAGCTCCCTGACTAAACTCCAGGGTGCTAGAAAGGCCTATAAAATATATTCACTCACTTTGATAAGTTCATGTTTTATAGTCATAGACAATTGAATCACAGTGAATTAACTTTATTGTTTTAATTCTGATTAATATAAATATACTCTGTAATGTGAAAACCAAAAAGGATTTCTGCAAAATTAAATAAATTAATTATAATAAAAGAAACTCAAAATGGTTACGCATGTAAGGTAAGGACCTTTAGAAGGTAAGCACTTTGAGGGCAGGCACTAAAGTGAATGTATAATATATAAAATACTTTGTAAATTGTCATCTATCTATCTATCTATCTATCTATCTATCTATCTATCTATCTATCTATCTATCTATCTATCTATCTATCTATCTATATATATATATATATATATATATATATATATATATATATATATATATATATATATATATATATATACACACATGCTTGTAATAAATAAATATAAATGTTATTAAATGTTTTATGACTGTAAAACATGAAAACCTTTAGGAGGTAAATGCATTTTATATGCATTGTAAATCTGTTTGGTTTATTTCACTTAATAATTTATAAACTGTGAACATGACATGCTATGCTGTAGTTAACTATTTCTGTAATAAATAATAACATAAAGAAAGTAAAAGTGATTTTGTTTTTAAGTTCCCATCACCTCCTCTGCTCTGAGGAAAAACAGAACATTAGAGACCTTAACAAAGTAAGGGAAAGTCCCCTCTTTAATAATCACAGATTATGCCCACTGGTAGTTTTCTTTTCACCTCATGTTCTAGTGACTTTTCACATCATGTTCTAGGCAGTTAACCTGTGGCAGTTGGTCCTTGCTATTTTTAATAATTTGTTGGACAGGCCCACGGAATCTCCTAAAGAGACGGAACACCTTCATTGTGCGCTGTGGCCCAGAGGGAGAAAGTCCAATCCACCATGGGACATTATTTGCTGCCTGGTAAACTTCCCTACTCAAGTATGAGATCCTCCAGAAACGGATAGAGAAAATATAGTCTAAATTGTGTCTGAAATCAAAATCTACCAAGGCCTTTAGAATACTACACTACAGCACAGGTGGGATCTAAGGCTCCTTCTGGACTTACTGCATTTAACTGCATTCCATACAGCTGGAAATGTCCTTTTTGCCTCTCAGCATCTGTAAAGGCCACTTATAATTGCCAGAAGATCTACAGCACTTCTGTCAAAGCCTTGGTCTACTATTGACCCTAAGGGATCAGAGGGGTGAACAAGATCAGACAGTCCAGTAAAACACAAGTGGCTTTATTCAGTAAAACCTCAAAACAAACAGAAGAAACGACAGGCTTGTCTTTCAATACAGGTGTATGAATGGAAAAAGTTCAGTCTCTGCACACCACAGGATGGTGTGCACAGTACACAGCTCTAACCAGAGCAACAGTCTGTATATTAGCAGGCCCCAATCCAGCAATGGATCCTCTGACACAGCATGCTGCTGTCTCTCTCTTCAAACACACAACTCCACCCTGACACTTTCAGCCAAGCTGGCAATAAGCAGGTCTGACGGGAAATATCAAATTGGTTTAGCTCATTTTGTTTGCTGACATCACTAGTCCATTGATCTGATGGATCCTACCTGGACAGAGGGACATGTATATCCATAAGGGCTCAGTCAATGTAGCAAAATAAAATGGCTACAAAATAAGATCCTGCTGGTATAGAACTCCTGGCCGAGTACATAAGTTCACGCCATCTATTTAAAGTGAATGCTGAGGGTTTGGCACCAAACCTTTTGGTGGTCCTGTCTAAAGCTTCAGCCATACTGTGCTGAAGTCCATCATGTTATTTCCAGGGTCACAAGCTACTCTCTGGTCTACTTCCCAGCACAGTACCTTTCACATCACTCCTACCTATCCACTTTAAATCCTTGGCTATGCTCATATTAAAACCTGTCAAACTCTGTATCCCAGTGCACTAGAATATAGCTCAGGCTCTGGCCATCCCAGAATGGCTTACCAGAATTGGTAGAATAGCTGAGATGGAAAAATTGATCATGTGATACTTCACTGAAATACACATGTTAGTTCCTGCTGGATCCACTTCTTAATTGTGTGCTCCCCCTGCCTCCCCATGACTCTCACCTTGACCCAGTGGACTGATTATGTGTTGGGGGGGTTGGGGGGGGGCAGAGTCACCTATCAACCTAATTCCTACTTCAGTCTTCTACCTTTCCAACACCCCCCCCCCCCAGTCCCCATAATCCTTTTTGTTCCCTTATACAATGTAATTTCATAGGCCTGGGCTTGCAACTTTCTTTCATACCCAAGTTTCCTCATTGTATTTGAACCTTATTTCTGAAAAAGAGAAATTATGAACTTTTTTTCTACATTGTGCTGATATACACCCACTCATATTTTTATTCTCTTTGATGCTCCTTCTCTTTGATGTGGAATGTGCCTTACATGTAAAGCATATCCTGTTATTACCTATAATCAGTCTCGTTAATAAAGTTTTATGGATAAAATTTGAGACAAGCTTTTAATTTAAAAATAAAATAAAAAAACTGGCTGCATATTTGTTATCAAAATTCCACTAAGTTTGTATAACAGAGACTGTAGACTGTGAATTATTCATATGTGTTTAATGCTATTAACTGATTTTTTTTTTCTGTTGTTTTTAATAGCTAATTACAGTATAACTGGATATACACTTATTCTCTTTAGAGATGAAAAGACATTTTTTTTTTTTAATGCAATTTTGAAGTGTACCAGTTAGCCTCAGATAACTTTTTGTTGCAGTTAGAATTCCAGGATTGGTCTGCTTTAGCTGGCTCCTGTTCTCAGACCAGGACCTCAGCTTATTTACAAGCTTGATATGGGGCACAAATAGGGGCATGTAAAGTGCAGGGAGAAGTAAGATAAAGATGATACACCACAACTATCTACAGTGCCTTGCATTTGCATTTGTATTCACCTGCCTTGGCATTTTTCATATTTTGTTGCCTCACAAACTTGGAATTACTGTAACATAGATTGTTTGAGGATTTGCATCATTTATATTACAGAACATGCACACAACTTTAAAGATGTTTTTTTTTTTTTATTGTGAAGCAAACAACAAATAGGACAGAATAACAGAAAGTCAATGTGCATAACTATTCAATCACCCTCCTCCTAAAGTCAATACTTTGTAGAGCCCCCTTTTGTGGCTTACATAGCTCCATGTCGCTTTGGTTAAGTCTTTATGAGCTTGCCACATCTTACCACTGAGATTTTTGCCCATTCCTCCTTGCAAAACTGCTTCAGCTCTTTCAAGTTGGATGGTTTGCACTTGTGAACAGCAATCTTTAAGTTTGAACACAGATCTTCTATTGAATTAAGGTCTGGGCTTTGACTAGACCATTCCAACACATTTGCATGTTTCCCCTTAAACCACTCAAGTGTTGCTTTAGCAGTGTGTTTGGGGTCATTATCCTGCTAGAATGTGAACCTCCGTCCTAGCCTCAAATCACACACAGGGTGGTACAGGTTGTTCTCAAGAATATCCCTGTATTTAGCACCATCCATCTTCTCCTCAAGTCTGACCAGTTTCCCAAGCCTGACTGCTGAAAAACATCCCCACAGCATGATGCTCCCACCACCATGTTTCACTGTGAGACTGGTGTTCTTTGGGTGATGTGATGTGTTGGGTTTGCACCAGACATAGCATTTTCTTTGATAGACAAAAAGTACAATTTTAGTTTCATCAGACCAGATCACCTTTCTCCATACATTTTGGGAGTCTCCCACATTCCTTTTCGCAAACTCAAAACGTGCCATTTTGTTTTTTGCTGAAAGTAATTGCTTTCTTCTGGTCACTCTGCCATAAAGCCCAACTCTATGAAGAGTATGGCTTACTGTCGTCCTATTTACAGATACTCCAGTCTCTGCTGTGGAACTCTGCAGCTCCTCCAGGGTTACCTTAAGTCTCTGTGCTGCCTCGCTGATTAATGCCCTCCTTGCCCGGTCTGTGAGTTTTGGTGTGCAGCCATCTCTTGGCAGGCTTGCTGTTGTGCCACATTCTTTCCATTTGGTTAAGATAGATTTGATGATGCTCCTAGGGATCATCAAAGATTTTGATATTTTTTTATAACCTAACCCTGTACTTCTCAAGAACATTGTCCCTTACTTGTTTGGAGAGTTCCTTGGCCTTCATGGCAGTGTTTGGCTAGTGGTGCCGCTTGCTTAGGTGTTGCAGCCTCTGGGGCCTTTCAAAAGGGTGTGAATATGTAATGACAGATCATGTGACACTTAGATTTCACACAGGTGGACATCATTTCACTAATTATGTGACTTCTGAAGGTAATTGGTAGCAACATAGCTTTTTATGGGCTTCATAACAAAGGGGGTGAATACATATGCACATGCCAATTATCATTTTTTTTCTTTCTGGGAAAATAGTTTTATGTATATATTTTTCTAATATTACTTCACCAACTTAGACTATTGTGTTCTGATCCATAACATATAAAGGCAAAGTCCATTTAGCAAGCCGGGGTCAAGCACAGGTAATCAGGCAGGGGCAAAGTGCATAAAGCAAGCCAGGGGGTGAGCCAGGAGAGCAGATCAACAGGTATGGAATAAGCTGGGTCAATAAACAGGAGATCCAAGTAATAACACAGAGGTTCAGGAATACAGGAAGCTGACGACAATCCAGCAACTTGGGTCCACCTGTGTTCACCTCTGTACCCCCCCCCATGTCCACCTCTCACTTCTGTCCCCCCCATGTCCACCTCTGTACCCCCTCCACCTCTGTACCCCCCCATGTCCACCTCTGTACCCCCTCATGTCCACCTCTGTACCCCCCCATGTCCACCTCTGTACCAGCAATTCTCTGCAGTCTGCACAACATATGAATCCCATTCTCTCCACATTGTTCTATTTTACCTGATCACACGGAGGAGGGAGATAACACAGTCTCCGCCTATCAGACTCAGCACACAGCCAGAAAACTTCACTCAGTTGTGTGCTACACAGGTCTGCCAGGCAGGGGTGGGGGTGGGAGGAACACAGAGCATCGCTCTCGCTTTGTCATTGACTCCGGCCCACAGCTCCTGACAGGGAGAAGCGGGACGAGTGGGCTCAAACACATGAAGCCGCAGCTGTCCCGCTCTCCTGTATAAATAATTTAATGTGGCTCTGCTTGGGAGAGAGGAGGGGGGGGATCAGCTGCACCTGTTACTCCAGGAAAACTGCGGGCAGCGCAGGGCTTAAATGGCAGCTGCTTTGGGCCCCACAGCAATGACAGGGCCCAGGGCAGCTCCCCCTTTTGCCTTGCGGTAAAGACGGCCCTGATATCAAGATGTCAATCAAGATGGTCTGTGCTTAAAATTCTGCTTTTATCGTGAAATAAAAACGTGCTTCCTTGGGAGAAGCACACAGGGATATCTGAAGATAGAAAGCACATGAGAGGTTAAAAGGTATAAAAAAAAGGGCTTATTATCTTAAGATAGCCCTGTGCGCATGTTTTTATCTCGTGAAGCATCAGCTCAGTTGTCAAATGTCAATGTTAGGTCTTTTCAAACTTGAAGATTTTTGAATGCCATTTGATGATGTTTTTCACTGTTGGTATACATGTATACATGTATAACGATATGTGTTTTATAAAATATGTATTTTTTCATGTAATACATTTTCTTATCTTTTACCTTGATGTCATGGCTCAATAAAAGTCCCATGGGCTATAGATAGTTGTGGTTTATGTACTAATCAGGACACAACCGGTACCCATTTCATACCAGCGTCACTTTGTATAAGATGAAGACAAAGATTTTAAAATGAATGATGTCAATTTAACTTTCCAAATTTTTCTTATATTCTATTTTTCAAATGTACAGTATACTGTATATCCATACATAGAATGTTTACAGTACAATACACAATGGCCCAGATTCACAGAGCGATTACGCCTGCGCAACTGGTGTTGCGCGTGCGTAAGTCTAAATGTGCGCGTGCGTTTAGATGCGCGCGATTCAGAAAACGAATTACGCCAGAAATCTACTTTTTTTTGTCCGGCGTCATTTCGTTAGACAGACGCATCCGTCCGCGCAAAAATGCGCTAGACACACCATTGATTTGCTAGTCAAATATGCTAATGAGGGAGTTGCGGGGATCCACAAAAAAACGCAGTTGCTGCGCAGGCTACGCGATGTGCGCAACAGCAAAATGTCCTGTCTAAAGTTAGAGCACCTAAAAGCTGGTCTAAAAAATGAAAAAAAGTCTACTTGTCAGATAAAGCAACACTGTTAGTGAGGAGTTCAGCAGTCACACGTGTTGCCCAACAATCTGTATGCCAACATGCCAGGGGCATCGTCGCGCATAGCTATACTACTGACTTTAGATGAACAAAGAAGGAGGAGGGCACGGAGGATGGCACTAAGGAGGGCACGGGAGATGTTTTTTTTTATTTTTTTATTTGCTTATATAAAATTTACAATTTAAATTAATCTAATACAATATTCTTATCTGATACAAGCCCCTCACTCTTCACTTGATATATCACACACGCATAGACATCTTTGGCATGAGTGATTCTGAGGTGTCTCGCATCTTCAGATTCACCCCTCATGCCATCATGGAATTAACCACAACCCTGCAGGAGCCCAACACATGACACCACCCATGACACCCATGACAGCTACATATACAATCAGAGCCCCATCCCCACAGATTTCGAACAGAACATGTATGGGGACAGCTGGCTGGTTGGTGAGTGACATGGGAGTCAGGCATGACTATCCCCTCCCGTGATGCACACCTCACAAGTGGCACATGCATGACTAACATCCTCCTGTCTTTTCCCTTCAAGGTGACTCTGCATATGCACTGGTACCCCATCTCATGACCCCATCTCATGCCAGCTCACATTATGCATCTTTGCACGTTAAACACACACATTAATCATGGCACAATGAGAATGCATGCATGCACACCACTGTGGTCCCTAGCACACACACCCCACATCCTCATCACATTGGATTGGCACCAGTCCACCATGCAGGACTTGTGAGCTGCAACGCCATGCCACGGCTCCAATTATGTCACTGTACATTCATACACCATTCACACAGACCTGGGGATCACTTCTCCACCACAAATGAGAGTGACACCCCTTTTCCCGCAGGAATATCACCCCCACATTCCAAAATCATACACAAACAGAACCAAAAAAATTAAATAAATGACGAGCAAAAATAAAAAATGCCCAGCAAAAATATAATTTAAACAAAATAACAACAAAGAAAACACAGAAAAGACAAAAATCACTCTGCAAAACAGTCCTCAAATATCTCAAAGACACGTCACAAACAAACAAAAGCACCTTGCTGTAGAGGGAGGGATACAAAGGGATGTATTTTTGCAAAGGAAGTGCATTTGTGTCTGTCTATTTATGCTGTCTGCGTAGTTCATAAAGTTGCCCTAGTCCATTTCCAATTTCACTGATTGCGCCGCTCCCGAGTTGTGAGCATGCGCACATCGGAGCTGACCATGGTCTCCTTCAAGCGCGCATGCGCGAGCCGGCCGGCCCTTCATTTGCATGGGGTCACGGCTCATTTCAATGTAACACGCCCACGTCCCTCCCAATTTGTATTACTCCTCCTTACGCCTCTGGAAAAAATCTTACGCTTGCGCAATTTCCTGCGCAAAAGCTACGTGAATCGGGGGATTACGCGGCTAGATGGCGCAAGTCTAACGTAATGGCGGTGCGCTACGCCGGACCGATAATGCGCCGATGTACGTGAATCTGGGCCAATGTATTTATAATACAAACGTATGTTAAAATTGCTTCTATTCTCAATGTTCATGTTATTAAAAACAAACATATCTATTGCTATATTGCATGGAATATTTTTGTTAAGTTTCTCTTCTGGCTGTAAAATAGATTTTTCTGTTTTGCATTGCAGTAAACAGACTGACGAAAACCGAGCTTTTTGTATCATGAGATGATGTGAATACTCCATCTATTCTTCCTGGAAGTTTCACTGGAAGGAAATTTCAACCAACGATGCTTGGTTACTAGCCCTCTAGTGGAATTTTTGTAGAATTCCATCTTCAGATGAAAAGCCAAAAAAAGAACAGTGTACTTGGTCGGGATATCTCTTCAATGGATTGCTGGTGAATTGCAAACCCTGGCAGTGAATTAGTCATATATTAACGCAATGATGATGAACTGCATGTGTTTCCCAAACAGAAAACTATGACATCCACTGCTGGTGAATGCTCTCTGGCAATATATTTACTAGTTAGGGCTTTATTGCTTTCGTGTGCAAACATTTTTGCAATATCATCCCATGCATAGTATCTGAATAAACAACATAGTGAATTAACAATTGCACATATATTAACATGAGACACATACTGTAGAAATTATATTTCATTAGTGTAGACCAAAATGTCAAATGGAAACTAGGGAGGAATACATAGATAATAATGGCCCTGTAATGAATTAGGGATTTTTAATTAGTTTCTTTGTAATATTGTTTATATACTGCATTTTATAATCCTAGCTTTATTACATCCTCTACTTTTCTCTTAAATCCTGATTGTTTGCGTCTTACAATCACGTTGTTGAATTTACAACACACAGAAAAACAGTAATTAGATTAAAGGCTAAGTTCACCTTTCTAGGCAAAATTACATTTTCCATAATCAATAGAAGTCTTTTCTAATGTATTTTCTGCCCAAGCCATCCCAGGGTGCTTATCTCTCACTTACAGTACCTAGCCCATGGCAACATTAAATCTGCACCTCTCTGTTCAAATAAAAAAAAAAAAAAACATTCAGAACCCATCACTTCCTGTAGCATCATGTGACCATCTAGGAACCTTCATATCCCATCATGCACTGTCTTACTGCATCACAGAATAGGGATTGTTTACCACTCTGGACCAAACCTTCCTCGTCACTATACTGCCTCTTTTTTTATTTTTTATTTAAACCCACTTTTCCTACTTTTTCATTTTGGGTGACCATACACTGAAAAATCACAGTCACCTCTCCCCCTCCCTCTCCGTAATCATCTGGGATACGTCACAGGTGTGCATCGCGGCTCGCGCATGCGCAGTGCATGCCCTTGCTGTGAAGCCACAGCCGGGTGCCCACAGTAACAATTCCGACTCCGCTGAAAGGAGGGGGAGGGGGCAGGGCTTCGCTCCCCCACATCGCTGGTCCCTGGGACAGGTAGGTGTCCAATTATTAAAAGTCAGCAGCTGCAGTATTTGTAGCTGCTGACTTTTAATATTTTTTTGGGGCAGAACACCCCTTTAAGTTCCACCTTTGCTCCTGCTTTTTGCCCAGTGTTTTGGCTGTTCCTGCTTTTTGCCCTGTTTGTTGTGCTGCTGCCTGACTCTGTAACCATTCACTCTTGATCTTGCCATTGCCCTGTGTCTAGTATCTTGCTGCCTTGGTCCCATCTCAGTTTCGTTTCCCCCTTCCCATCTGCTTCCTGCTCTCTCCTGCCTTGTATGTTTCTCACTTGTACATTTGTGTATATATATAGTTAAGTGTGGTTAGGATTAGTGTTGAGCAGAATATGCCATATTCGATTTCGCAATATATCTCGAATATATAGTCGAATATTCGAGATATATTCGTTAAATGCGAATATTCGCGATATTTTTTGGAAATGAAATGATTGCGAAATTTCGCTATTGCGAATGCGAATGCGAATTGCGAATGCGAATTAAATTTCGAGAAATGCGGAAGGAGCACTCTGATTGGCTCAGAATATTCGTGATATTTTATAATACAAAATAATTGCGAAATTTCGAGAAATGCGGAATGGAGCACTCTGATTGGCTCACAATATTCGTGATATTTTATAATACAAAATAATTGCGAATATTCGGCAAATGCGGAAGGAGCACTCTGATTGGCTCAGAATATTCGTGATATATTACAATACAAAATAATTGCGAATATTCGGCAAATGCGGAAGGAGCACTCTGATTGGCTCAGAATATTTGTGATATATTACAAAACAAAATAATTGCGAATATTCGGCAAATGCGGAAGGAGCACTCTGATTGGCTCAGAATATTCGTGATATTTTATAATACAAAATAATTGCGAAATTTCGAGAAATGCGGAATGGAGCACTCTGATTGGCTCAGAATATTCGTGATATTTTATAATACAAAATCATTGCGAAATTTCGAGAAATGCGGAATGGAGCACTCTGATTGGCTCAGAATATTCGTGATATATTACAATACAAAATAATTGCGAATATTCGGCAAATGCGGAAGGAGCACTCTGATTGGCTCAGAATATTCTTGATATTTTATCGTAATTTCGCAAAAATGCGAATGAGAAATTGATTGCGGAATTTCGACAGTAACACTCTGAAATCGAATATATGTGTTATTTTAGCTAAAAACAATATTGCGAATTTCTCGAAAATAATCGTGCGATATCGCTATTGCCGAATAATCGCATTGCGATTTTTCGGCAATATAAAATGATCGCTGCAGCTACTCGGCCCAAGGTCTCTAATCATACCAGCAATGCTTTTAGACGTCGATGGGGATCTCTAGGATGTGATCTGTTCTAAAAAAAAATTGAAAAAATACGAATATTCGAAATAGCGAATATTCACCGCGAAATTCGGAATATATCGCGAATACTCGAATATGCCATATTCGAGCCGAATATTCGCAATACGAATATTCATGAGCAACACTAGTTAGGATTGCTGGTTAAGCATTTTGTTATTTGGTTTTGCTTTTACTTTCAAAAAGTTTTATTGAATATAGACACGTGAAAATTACACAGATCGAAAACATAGGTTACAAAGTAAACAAAAGGAGTACAATGATCTCAATGATTTTTAAAAAGTTAACCTCTTAAAATAGTGACCGATTAGAGACTTGTGGAAAAAGTCCCTCGAGAATAATGTGAGAGAAAATAATAGGGAAAAGCATACAGATAAGGCCGGGAGCCGAAGACAAAAAATGAGAAAAAATAAATAAATAAACAAAAATAAAATACCCCCGAGATTAGGAGAAGCCACCTCAACACCCCGAATGGGACCTACACTGTGCCGGGGTGACTCTCCAAGAACCTTCAAGAGACAATCGAACTTCAGCTCAACCCATCTCAAAAGCGAGATAACTCGAGTAACTGAAAGACATCACATAATCTCCCCAGGTCGAGCATGTTCATGATGGACATCAAACATAAGGTAAGCATGATAGCATACAGAAAGAGATCATGTAACCGGAAGCTGGAAGGCTTTAAACGAGAAAACAGAGGACAATAGAAACGGAAGATGAAGTAAGAGGAGAAGGAAGAAAAAAAAAGCCAATCTACGGTACCTCGACCCAAGAAGCATCTAGTTAGTTCTAGCTTGCACAGAGACTCCTGGTATCAATTAAATGCCAACGAATGTAACCCACGGTTCCCAAATGGATTCAAACTGATCTTTGGTGTCAAGCAATATACTAGCCAATTTTTCTTGGGACATGATCCAGGAAATTTTACGCTTCACAGCTAGAAAGGGGACCGAGGGCTGTTTCCAAGCCTTGGCTAACGTTGCCTTAGCACCTAAAAGAATGAAGTGAATCAAAGATTGTGTAGATTTATCAATTTCGGGAATGTAGGCATTGAGGAGGGCGACATCAGGGTTTCTAAGGAGCTGAAGACCAGTTACCTTAAAAATTAAATTAAACACTCTCTTCCAGAAAGGCCTAATTTTAGGGCATTCCCACCAAATGTGAGCCATAGAACCAGTGATGTCACATCCTCTAAAACATAAGGGGTTAGCGGAAGGGAACATAAGAGATAATTTTACAGGGGTGTAGTACCATCTTGTAAGGACCTTTAGATTGGCCTCGATCAGGGAGACATTTTGGATTCCCTTGTAAGCTTTCGAAAAAGTGGTCGACCATGATTCCAAGCTCCATTGAAATTGGAAATCGGTTTCCCAGGCCACCATATAAGACGTCTTACTAACCTGATGAGCAAGGGAGTGATAAATGACAGATATTCCTCCCCTCTGATCAATAGCCTCCCCACACCATCGTTCATAGGCTGTATTTCGAGGTGGAACAGGTTTCCCCCTCCAGATTTTGTGGAGGAAGTGTTGTATCTGCCCAAACCTGAAAAATTCCGATATCAGGAGCTTAAGCTGTTGCTTACAAAATTTTAAAGTAATAGGACCTGACGCCAAAAAGAAGTGCCCAATTCGGTACAGTCCCTTATCCAGCCACCACCTGAAAGCGGTGATATCTAACCCCGGGATAAAGTCAGGATTGTAAAAATGTGAGCAAGGGGATGGAAATCTGAAATCAAAGCTGTATTGGACCGCAACTTATCCCAAAGAGAAAGAGATTGTGAAAGGGTAGGCAAAAGGACCGGAGGACGGTTCTTGGGAGGGATCCAAAGTAAGAAATCTAGAGTGTAAGACATGACTGCTTGTCTCTCAATCTGGATTAAGTCTGGTTTCTCAAATTTGGAAAAGACCGCCGAAAGCTGAGAAAGTCACGCTGCCTGAAAATACCCAAATAATCGTGGTAGGCCCATTCTCCCAGATCTTTTGGGTCTGAGAAGGGTGGAACATGGTAGCCTATATCCTGACCTACCCCATACAAACCCATGCACTTTCCTCTGTAGAGAAAGTAGGTTGTCTTTCCTGATATTAATTGGGAGTGCTCTAAATAAATATATCAGTCGGGGAGGAGGGTCATTTTAACTGAATGTATTCTGCCAAGCCACAAGAAATCGCCCTAAGCCCAACCCTTCAGATCTGATTCCAGTTTTTTATAAGCGGGGGGAAAATTTGCTGAGTATAATTGTTCTATTTTAGGAGTAAGATTAATTCCCAAATATTCTAAGCAGGTATCCCTCCATTGGAAAGGGAAGGAACTCCTTAATGCTGCCACCATCTCAGGAGTTAGGGAGATATTAAGGGCACATGACTTTGCAAAATTAACCTTGAGACCTGAAGCCGAAGAGAAATCCTTTAAAACTTTGAAGAGATTGGGAAGAGAGGTAATAGGGGAGGTCAGGAACAACAACATATCGTCGGCAAAGAGGCCACATTTATGGGTCTGGGATCCACACAAGACGCCTAAAATATTCGGATTGGATCGAATCGCGATTGCCAATGTTTTGATAGCGATAGCAAAAATTAGGGGAGAGAGGGGGCATCCCTGCCTAGTCCCTATAAAGATACCAAAAGGGGAGGAATTATGACCTTGGAAGCGAATCATCGCTCTAGGAGTTAAATACAGAGAGCGAAGGACCCCCAAAAACCTGCGACCAAACCCCCAACATTCTAAAAGGGAAAACAAGGGCCATTCAATGGAGTCGAAAGCCTTGTGTAAATCAAGAGACAAGAGCATTCCTTTCTGAGTAGGGCCGCCTGCCCAATTCGACTGCAAAAGGGAGATAATGTCAATGCCATTCCTAATCTGATCCGGTCCCTGACGACCTAGGATGAAACCCACCTTGGTTAAGATCTTCAGATCATTGTTAATGAGGGAGATGAGCCTGTAGTTCTCCACCTCCTCCAGGTTCTTGTTAGGCTTAGGAATGACAGTAATAAAGGCGGTATTGAGATGAGGATCTAGTGGAGTTCCTTTGGATTTAGCGTTAAAAAAAACTAGCCATATAAGGCGCTAAAATATCAGAAAAGGCTTTATAATAGGGCGCCGATAGGCCATCAGGCCCAGGGGCGGAACCTGTCTTCAGGTTCTTTATGACCTCCACTATCTCCTCAACCGAAAAGTCCGCCTCCAGTGCCTCCCTATGGGTAGATGTAAGAGCTGGAATAGAAAGGTCCCAGAGAAAGGAAGAGACCCCCAGGCTACCGTCTGCCTGACCTGAACTGTAGAGGTTAGAGTAAAACTCTTGAAATGCTAGAATCATTTTTTTGGGGTTGGCTGATACGGTCTGGTCTGCGATTCTAACTTTGGGAAAAGACTGGGAGCGAAAACGCGGGGACAACTTGGAAGCCAGCATGGGTCCAATTTTGTCTCTGCAGCAGTAGAATTTCGCCCCGCTCCAGCGAAGTTCCTTCTGTGCTTTTGCTGTAAGAGCTAAGTTAAGTTCCAGCCTGGTGGCATCCAATTGATCAATGAGGTCCTTAGAGGGAGAATTTTTATGTTGGGTTTTCAAGACTAAATATTTACTCTCCACGTTTTTGATATCTATTAGTCTCTCCCTCTTGACGCAAGTGGCAATTTCAATTATTTTACCCCTGATCGCAACCTTATGGGCCGCCCATAGGACTTCCGGGGAGACATTCTCAACATTATTTAAAAGAATATATTCCCGCAAGGAGTCTCCTATATCTACAACATTAGAGGGGTCACTTAAAATAGACTCATTGAGTCGCCAATGGGTCCAGGAGTTAAAAAGAGAATTTCGCAAGTGAAGGTGTACGATTGAATGGTCAGACCAAGAGATATCGGCAATAGACACCTTGGTGACGGAAGGGATGAGGCAGGGGGCGACTAAAATATGGTCAATTCTAGCATAAAAATTGTGTGGGGCGGAATAATGAGTATAATCCCTTTTAGTCGGATTCAGTTCTCTCCAGATATCAATCAAACCATGAGTATGAAGGGACCTGGCTATCCTCAAACTGGCCTTAGTGGGGCGCGTAAGCTGTGACCCAGGGGGTCTGGACCTGTCCAGGCCTTGATCAAAGGCAGTGTTCAAGTCCCCACCCAAAATCAGCTTGCCCTCCACCAGCGGAAGTAGGGTCCTGAGAAGGGCTTGAAAAAAGGTTGCTTGGCCCTTGTTAGGCGCATAGTAGGATATAAAAGAGTATAGGACACCCTCGATCAAGCCCTTAACAAAAATATACCTACGCTCCGGATCCCTGTGCGTGGCCGTGTGATGGAATTTAGAATTTTTAGAAAATAGGATCACTACCTCCACTACTACTGGTCTTGTTTTCAGCATTGGCCGTATAAAAGGTTGGGAAATAAGAGTGGAGGAATTTGGGACTGTACCGAATCGAGAAATGAGTCTCCTGAAGAAGGACGACATCAAACTTCATAGAACGATAATGATCAAACGCCTATCTCCTTTTCCTGGGAGAATGTAACCCTTGTGCGTTATGTGAAGCGATCCTAAGCTCCCCACCGGGCAGGTTTGGGTCAGACATTGATATAGAGGGGTGGAAAGCTACTGGAACATACATCACTTACCCTTTGACGTCTTCTCAACACTACTATGAATGGCGAAAGCTGGGAAATGGCAAACCAGGAAGAACCTCTCAGGTCTCGTGGCACCCGTAGACTAGCTCGAAAGAAAAGACAAAGTGAGGAGAAGGAAAAGAAAGAAGACAAACACAAAAACAAAAGCATTCTTCCAAGAATATTCAGGAACATTAGCCAGAAAACACTGGCTAGGAACCCGAGACAAGGGAGTTGAAAACCTACCAATTAGGACCGACTACCCGTCCCCCAAAAACGGAAAACCGCCTGAGTGGGAGGGGTGGAGGCGCAAGGGTAACACCCCAGCCCCTTGCTGGAAAACAGTACAATACAAACAAAGTAGCACATCAACCAAAAACCTGTAAAAAATGTAATTAAAATAAATTTCTGTTGTAACATAACCCAAAACATAAAGGCTAGCAGGTAGAGGAGCCACCCCAAGATAGTCAGGGGCAAACGCCCCTTTGGAGCCTAAAGTCCCAGAGCACACAGCCCGAAAAAAAGAAACAAGATTGAAGTGAGAAAAACTGTTCATCCATTTCGAAAGGATCCCCCTTCTTTAGATTTCTTAGACTTCCCAGTGATCCATGACGGGGAAATTGGGCTCATGGGTGAAGGGCGCTTGGAGGAGTTCGCAGGATTCCCCGAGACATCCATAGGTGATTCCTGGTTACTCAATTTTAGATGAAGCAGAAGTCTCTCCCCCTCTTGCAGGCTGGAAAATGCGTAAGCTCTGCCCTGGATAGAAAATTTAACTGCAAAGGGGAAGGACCAATGATATTTGATGTCCTGTTTAGAGAGAACGGTGAGTAGAGGTTTAAGGGATCGTCTTCTCTGGATGGTAAACGGAGATATGTCTGGAAAAATTTGGATCTGATGTCCGCGGCAAGAGATCTGTTGCAGGGACCGGGATTGTTTCATGACTTCTTCTTTGGTAGCATAGAAATATGGCTTAACAACAATGTCTCTCGGAGAGCCATCCTTTCTGGGTGGGCCCAGTGTTCTGTGCGCCCGGTCCAATTCGAGGCGATGAGACGGAATATTCGGGGTAAAGCCTTTTATAAGATCTTGGACTGCCTCAGGAATGTCAGAGATGGACTCAGGGAGACCCCTGACCCTAAAATTGGACCTCCTGGACCTATTCTCAAGTTCATCTATCTTAGATAGGGCCGCATCCAACTGGTCTTGGAGGGTCTGGATATGAGCAGCATTTTGATTGGTGCGAGATACCGTTATATCAAGCTTGCTTTCTATAGCCTCCATTCTAGATCCCAGATTAGCAAAGTCAGCTTTCATATCCCTGGAGATCTGGGCAGCTGTATTGGCTAAGCCCCTTTCAAGCAGTGCTGAGAATTTGAGAAACAGGTCATCCTGTGTGGCACTCTGATCATGTCCATGCAGACCTAATGCAGGCGTGGAGGGGAATGCAGGGCCTAATGGAGACATAGGGCCAGATTCAGGAACAGTTAGGCCAGTGATCCGCCAGCCTAACTGTCACTTTGAGCCGGCGTTTTTGTTTTCTGTAACCAGAAAACAAGAAACGCCGGGTTGAAGCTCCGATGCGATCAGCGTAACTGAGTTTCGCCATCGCATCGTTACTTCAACTTAAAAATGGCGCCGGGGGCGTTCCCGCCGATTTCCGCTCAAAAAATATGTTAATGAGCGGAAATCGGCAATTCACGAGCGAATTCCGGCGCGACGCAATGACGGTACGACGTTTCCGGAAGCGATACGCGGCGCGAAGATATACCTACATGGGGTTGGAGTATCCTATGTTAGGTATAGGCGTCGTCATCGCGTCGGGAAAAAAAAAAATCACGTCGCTTGCGTAAAAAGATCATGAATGGGAATGTGACGTCATTGACGTTCATTCACAGAATTTGGAGCATGCGCACGGGGATGCTTTGACACTCGACGCATGCGCAGTACGTTTCGCGGCGGGATCGCGCTTAGTTTAAATACTACACGCCCCGTACCCGCCCAATTTGAATTCCGCCGGCTCATTTTCGTTACGCTGCCGCAACTTTAGGAGCAAGTGCTTCATGAATGACAGCACTTGCTGCTAAAATTTCGGCAGAGTAACGTAAATGAGAAGCGTTACTCTGGAGCAAAGATGCTCCCATCTACCTGAATCTGGCCCATAGTGTATCCTTCCACTGTGCCCAGCAGGGATTCTGTGGAGGCCGGGGAAGGAGCTGGAGGTATGTGGAGAGAGCCTTGGGTAGCCTGGGCATATGTGAGGGTAGCTGGGGTGAGCACTTGCCTGGTGTCTGGCTTCCTCTCCCCCGTGGAGCCGGGTGTCTGTGTGGGAGCCGCAGCCGCGGCCATCTTGGAGTGCCCGTCCCCTCCGAATTTATCAAACTCCGGCCCCAAGTCGTGCCTGGCTGCCGGTCCGGACATCCGAGGGGGAGCTCTACAGGGACCCCGAAGTGTGGTCAGAGGATCCGGTGCAAGGGAGAAGGTGCTGTGCCCGCTGGAACGATCGTGGGGCTGGGGTGCTGCGGAGCTCCGAGCTTAGGCAGCCATCACGGAGCTCCCGCGTATGCGCTCCATCTGGTTTTGCTTTTAATGCATTCTTATGTTTATTGTTTGCTGGTATGTAATTATCTTTCATTCACTGTAAATAAATCTCACTTTAAAGATATACACACGTGGTCTGGTCCCAGTTTCCCTGTGTAGCTACATATATCTCGTTATCCCACCTGCTAATTGCACAGCTAGAAGAGCCACAGCCAAAAGCTTCTAAGTATATGCAGTTAGAAAGGTCAGTGAGGACTATTTTAAAGCTCTTTTACTAACTGTTAAAAATATGTAAATACTTTATTGTCCATAGTCTAAGCACAGGTGTATGTAAAGTACCAATCTGTAGCACAGGTTACTATATTAGGCTTCATACCAACTATGGAGATTTATTTAAAAAAAAAAGCTGTTACAAATAATCACTGTCATTTGTGTTATATGGTTAATTGCTGTGATTGGAAGCTCCATCTAGTGGTCATAATGTGGCATTTTCCTGAATACCCCAATCAGTAAAATAATGTATTATGGCTTCCAGATTGAGCTGATGATTATAAGAAATATTCATGCTTAAATATAGTGGAAAAACAGCTGTAATAATTCCCTTAGGTGGTGAGCAGTCGGTGCACTGGCTTGTAATTTTCTCCAATCAACCAAGCAAACATATAGATGAAAAAAAAAAAGCTGGCAGCTCGATCTTCCATAATGAATATATGTATTAATTCAGGTGTGGTACAAAAAAATACAGGGCTCATTTCAGCATGTAGCCTTAATCATATCCATACAATCCTCAGAAGAACAACATATTTATATACTGTATATACAAATACAGATACAAACCCTGCCCCTAACAACACAGCCTTTGGTGATTGAATGAGACAATTGGGTTCAGCCCAAGAAGGCAGCCTGGCTGGTGGGGGGAGGAAAGAAGAGAGAAAAAAAAGAGAAAAAAGAAACAACAAAATGCAAAAAACGTTATGTGTACAATACATCAAGATAAAATCAAAACAGTCAACTATAATTCAGGAAAAATGTGAAGGTAAAAATATACAAGTGACGCGCCACAGAAAAGTGTAAAGCCGCGTACACCCGATCGGTTCAAACCGATGAAAACGGACTGAAGTTTGTTTTCATCGGTCCAAACCGATCATGTACAAGCCCCATCGGCCCGTTATTATTATTATTATTATTATACAGGATTTATATAGTGCCAACAGTTTGCGCAGCCTGTTATTCTTCAGTCCAAAAACAGAGGGCTTGCTTTAATATTGAACCGATAGGTCAAAACCGATCGTTAGTACACACGAGCATCGGTTAAAAATCCACACATGCTCAGAATCAAGTTGACGCATGCTTGGAAGCATTCAACTTAATTTTTTTCATCACGTTGTTGTGTTTTACGTCACCGCATTCTGACACGATCTGTTCATGAACCGACGGTGTGTAGGCACATCAGTCCATCAGTCAGCTTCATCGGTGAACCTGTGAAAATGGTCCGTCGGACCGTTCTCATCGGATGGACCGATCGTGTGTACAGGGCTTTAGTTTACAAAGTGAATTCCACATAAAAAAAAAAACATAGATACAACCAATGGACTACAAGGGTTAAGTGAATTCATTATCAGCAGAAGGTAGCTCTTATGCATGAAAGAGATTAATGTATGATAACGTAGGATGAACTGATGTAAATACAAGTGTAATACAAGTGTAAATAAAGTGTATGTTTGATTATTTAATTATGACAATGGCAGTTCAAAAGCAAAACCATTACAAAACAACTGGCAATATTCTGAATTAAGAAAAAAAATTATAATAATATAAATAATAATAATAAGAAAAACAGTAATAAGAATAACAACATAAAAAAAGTGTATATAAAATGTACTTGAGTTAAAGGTCAACATTCCACCTGTGCTTAAGACCCAGGGGGATCCTAGTTTGTAAAGTGAATATCCATTTGACCTTTCTCTCAGGCAAATGGCAATACATATCTCTTCCTTGTGTGTTTTTTTTATTATAATGATGCTGGTAATTCCAATGCAAAACATATCTCTAATGTTTCCTGGCATTTTAACCACTTCAGTCCTGGAAGGATTTTCCCCCTTCCTGACCAGAGCACTTTTTGCGATACGGCACTGCGTCGCTTTAACTGACAAATGCGCTGTCATGCAATGTGGCATCCAAACAAAATTTACGTATTTTTTTCCCCACAAATAGAGCTTTCTTTTGGTGATATTTGATCACCTCTGCGGTTTTTATTTTTTGCGCTATAAACAAATTTGAAAAAAAAAAAAATATATTTTTTACTTTTTCCTATACTAAATATCCCCAAAAAATATATATAATTTTTTTTTTCCTCAGTTTAGGCCGATATGTATTCTTCTTCATATTTTTAGTAAAATAAATATATTTGATTAGTTTGCGAAAAAGTTGTAGTGTCTACAAAATAGGGGATAGATTTATGGCATTTTTATTATTAGTATTTTCTTTTTTTTGTTTACAAACGGTTTATTGAAAAAATAAGTCTCAACACAATTTAAGCGTACATTGGTAAGAAATATACATACAGTATAAAGAAGGGATCAGTATACATCATTATAAAATATGGGTAGCAGTAGTATAAAAGGTAGGGGAACAATCCCTGGAATGTATAATAGAATCGGTGATAACTTATTGTAGAGGCACAAAAACCTAGTAGAGTTGTTTGATGATAAGAAAGGTCAATCGTATCATATTGTGCTTCAATGATTCAACAGGGAAAGATCCCAGGGTTTCCATTTACCATTATATGTGTCCATAGTGTCAAATAGGGTATGATGAATGTGTTCTGATAGTTTAATGGCCAGCATGCTATTCATAATTTGGGACCATGGCACCGTAGAAGATCGCCAGTTGAAAGCTATAGCCCAGTGTATTGAGCTGAACAATGTATGTATTAGTCTAGTGTGGGCTATAGGGATATCTGTAATAGGATAGAATAGGAGGCACATTTTAGGTGTCAGTACAATACTTCTACCCGTAATTTGTTCTATTTTATTTTTAGCCTGTTGCCATGTGGTTTTGAGGTGGGTACAATCCCAGAAGGTGTGTATGAGGGAACCCAGGACTGGGCATCCTCTGAAGCATAGGGGAGAGGTTGTTGGATAGAATTAATTAATTCTCTCTGGGGTGAGGTACCACCTGTATTGAAGTTTAATGGCTGATTCTCTGATGGAGGCTGTCTTTGTGCACTTTCATAGGTTGTTAATCATAGTGTCCCATTGTTCTGTGGAGAAGGACTCATTCAGATCTGATTCCCATTGTGACATTTGACGTGTTTTATCTGTTGTATTGTGTTCATTTAGGTCCTTATATATTTTGGCTATTTAGTCCCCTATCTCGTGGTGAAGTAAGGCAGATTCGCTCAAATATCGTGAAAAGGGTTCGGAGGGTGAGAGAAAAGTTATTTTGGTAGAAAAGTTTGATATTGTTGTAGTCAGAGAGTCCAGTACCTGTAAGGTGATATTCTGTTTGTAAATCTGAGAATGTATGAATAGCATTATTTTTTGTGAGTGATTTTAGGTTAGATGGTTAAAGGAGATGCCATAGAGAATATTGATTTGAGTTTAGGTCTGGGGGGGGCAAAAAGGGGGTCCCCTACGAAGGAGGCTAGGGGGGGAATCTCTGAATAGATGTTATATGTATGCTTTTGTCTGTGAAATAATAGTATATCTTGATGTACCACCTTGTTAAGGTGGCCAATTTTTTGAGGTTTGATGGATTTGGATCATAAAAGGCCTTGAAGGTGGTATGGTTGGACAGATTGCTCCTCAAATGATAGGCAAGGAATTTGGCTGGAGAGTGCATACCATTGTGCAAGTTGTGTATATCTAGCTGAAAGGTAATATAGCCATAGATTGGGTATACTCAGCCCTCCCTTCGATTGAGGTCTGAACATCAGTGCATATCAGTGCAAAAAATTTTGAGGTCGTTATCTATAACTGAGATTGGGCGGAAGTTCTGTGGGGTGAAGTGGTCTTTGTTTGGTTTGGGTAATAGAGACATATTGGCTAGGAGCATTTCAGAGGGGAATTGGTTGCCCTGTAGGATATGATTGAATAGTTTAACACGATAGGGGATTAAGATAGGAGCAAATTTTTTGTAGTATGATGATGAAAAGCCATCTGGTCCTGGGGCTGTGGATGTCTTTAACGAACGTATTATATTATTTAATTCTGTTTCTGAGCAGGGTGCTTATTAGTATTTTCTTATTAGCGATGGCGGTGATCTGCAGTTTTTATCGTGACTGTGACATTGCGGCGGACACATTGGACACCTTTGACACTTTTTTGGGACCATTGTCATTTATACAGCGATCAGTGCTATAAAAATGCACTGATTCCTGTGTAAACGACACTGGCAGGGAAGGGGTTAAACACTAGGGGGCGATCAAGGGGTTAAGTGTGTCCTAGGGAGTGATTTTAACTGTGTGGGGATGGTCTCACAACAACATGACAGAGATCACTGCTCCTGATGACAGGGAGCAGTAGATCCCTGTCATGTTGCTATGCAGAACAGAGAAATTACTTGTTTACATAGATATCTACCCGTTCTGCCACTCCGTGCCACGATCATGGGAAACAGGCAGACATCGAGTCCGCTGAACTCACGAACACATGCACGCACACTAGCTGAATACAAATGCCCCCCTTTTTTTTAGATATTTATTTGTAAAAAAAATGAAAAATTAAAACCATTTATCATTTTCCTTCCACTTCACACTTATGTGCCACTTTGTGTTGGTCCGACATATACAATCCCAATAAAATATATTTTCATTTTTGGTTGTAAAAGACAAAATGTGGAAAATTTCAAGGGATATGAATACTTTTTCAAGACACTGTATATATAAACATATTAAAAAATGTTGTGCTTCTGAGGATTTTATGGCTATGGTTATACACTGAAACGAGTAAGCCCTATATTATTTTGTACCAGACTTGGATTAATAAATGTATTTATTGTGTAAGATTGAGCCACTGGCTTTCTTTCATCTGCATAAGAAATATTAATTTTAGGCAAATTATGGTGATTTTTCGTAATGGCTGAGTGAGTGCTTGAGACATGCGCACAACATTTTTATTTTGATAAAATACCCTATTGTGTTAATTTAGTTACAAGAAGAACTGTGATTCAGAACTGTGGCCAGGCTATGGATGGTAATTTATAAAGATTCTTTGTCAACAGTAAATAATCTTTAAAATAAGTCCTCACTAAACTCTGTAGCTACTGGCACTGTGAAGAAATTAACCCTCAAAGTGAAGCAGTGAAATACAGAAATTTAAGCTAGGTATTATTAGTACTTTGCTCTCTGCTTTTTCCCTGTGCTCCTGCTTTGGCACTGTTATGAGGGGTAACTGAATTAACCGAATGTGAACTTTAAGGCCGCGTACACACGATCAAATCTATCTGCTGGAAACGATCTGACAGACCGTCTCAGCAGACAGATTCGATCGTGTGTACGGACGAGCAGACAGGTTTTTCCAGCAGACAGATTTTAAAGCCTGCTTTAAAATCTGTCTGCTGGGAACCCGTTGGACCGATATGTCTGCTGGTTAGTACGCTAACCAGCAGACATATCTGCCCGCACATGCGTCAAATGGATTCGACGCATGCGCGCAAGTGTTTTACTTCCTGGTGCGGTGACGTGGCGGCGTCAACGTCATCGCCACGTCACCGCGCTGTCTGCCGGCGGGGATTTTGGTTTGATCGTGTGTACAGCGATCAAACCAAAACAGCCAGCAGACAAATCTGATCAAATCGGTCTGTCCGACCGATTTGAGCAGATTTTTTTGGTCGTGTGTACGCGGCCTAAGGGTGAATTGCTCCACAGTGCCTGCATTTACGGAAAAAAAAATTGACTTTATTTTTATCCCAGCGCTTGTTCTGCAAGGGTGCTGAGTACACTGACTGATATACAGGTATTACACGAATAGAAAATGGACAAATCTGTATATGAAATGCAATTAGAAAAATATTGCACAAGTATGTTTAATGTACACACCATGTCAAATATACTGTACTTTCAGATAAACATCATAAAAATAACGCCTGCATTTGATGACAACACCACATTGTATTTATGTACAGTACTTATAGCAAATATACAGTACATAAACTCAAAATAAAAAATATAAATCTGAAATACTACAACAGGATGGTGCATGAGAAACACAAAACTGTAATGGAAATAACGAAATAGGCTCTAATGGAGTTTCATTTACCTGACAAACAATCTGTAGCTGGAACTGCACATGTCACCAGGTATACCTAGAAGAAAATAACGTGTTTCAGTACCCTTCCTAACCTAGACCTAGTAGGTAGTAACTAATGAGGGACAAGACAGCATAATGAACTCAAAACTTTTTAACAAGAGGCCAGGCGTCAAAGCTGTCAGCACACTTTTAAGATCAGAAATAACTTTGGGTCATGGCATCTAGCAAATAAACTTAATGGATAAACTGTATATATAAAAAATACTCATTAAAGACTATTTGGTACTGGCATTACATGAAATTGCAGCTAAAATAAACAGTATGTTTTGCAAAGGCAGTTTTTGATCTGTTTAATAAACACCAAAACATCCCTTGAATTACTGAAACAAATCGGATGAGACAACTGCAGCAGGGGATGCAAATTATTATTACTAAGCATTAGGGTGGAAAAAAGTATGCTAAGTTCCTGTATGGAATAAGCACAACAGAGCATGTTTGAAAATGTATCTACCATTAATAATACAGTAAACAGAAGAAGGTGGTTCATTTAGGCTGGTGAACTAAAATTAGCATTGGTGATTTTTATTTTAATGTTGATTCTATAGTTCATTTGCATTTATTTATTTTTGTATATTCAAACAAGGCAACATGCTTACAGTAATACAACCAGTGGACAAGGTTTGTAAAGAAGAGAGCCATAAAAAAAAAATAATGATATTGCCACATACAGTACTGTGGACCACTTTGGCAAAATACAGATATAATAAACGTTGATGTCTTTTCATGAAAGGTTGTATTCATACACAAGCAGTAAAGCCTGGTACACACTATGGATATAGTACACTATGGGCCAGATTCAGGTAGAGTTAGGCTGGAGTATCTGTGATACTCCAGCCTAACTGTCACTTTAAGCCGGCGTTTCTGTTTTCTGTAACCAGAAAACAAGAAACGCCGGGTTGGAGTTCCGATGTGATCGGCGTAATTGAATTTCGCCATCGCATCGCAACTTTAATTTAAAAATGGCGCCGGGGGCGTTCCCGCTGATTTACGCTGAAAAAATATGTTAATCAGCGGGAATCGGCAATTCACGATCGTATTCGGGCGCGACGCAGTGACTTTCCGACGTTTCCGTAATCGTTACGCGGCGTAAAGATAAAGCAGCCCCCTAGTGGAGTATCCTATGTTAAGTATAGCCGTCGTCATCGCGTCGGAAAAAAAAAAATCCCGTCGCTTGCGTAAAATGTTCATGAATGGGGATGTGACGTCATTGACGTTCACTGACAGAATTTGGAGCATGCGCACTGGGATGTATTGACACTCGACGCATGCGCAGTACGTTCGCCGCGGGATCGCGCTTAGTTTAAATAATACACGCCCCGTACCCGCCCAATTTGAATTCCGCCGGCTCATTTGCGATGCGCTGCCGCAACTTTAGGAGGAAGTGCTTCATGAATAACAGCACTTGCTCCTAAAATTTCGGCAGAGTAACGTAAATGAGAAGCGTTACTCCAGAGCAAAGATGCTCCCATCTACCTGAATCTGGCCCTATGAGTATAGTACTAATGACGTTAGTACAATGATCTCCCTCTCTGACCTGTTGCGCTATTACAGGGAGACAGGCCCCTGCCAGAACACTCCAATCAGCACTCTCAGCCATTGGCTGAGAGCGCTGATGGAAAGTCAGTCAGCTGCTGGTTTTCCAGTATGCTTATCTGACAGCAGCTAGCTAAATTACCGGCGGATGTCAGACTGGCTGCTACACATGGTCTGAATGTAAGCTGTTTTTTGTTGACCTGGCCAATGTCGCCCGGCATTCAGCTGGTATGTATGGGGCTTTACATTTACCTAAGTTTATATGCTAGTCTGAACCAAATCACATTTTTGGAATCCACACTAGAAGCTTTAGAAAACTTTTCAGAAGGAATCACAATTTTAGTGGAAGATCTTAAAGCAGTTGTGAACCGTGGCTGGTTAAAGAAAAAAACACCTGCAAAGCAATAGCATAATGTGCTAGTATGTATTGCATACTAGCACATAAAGAAATACTTACCTTAGAACAAAGCCCTCCAGTGGTGCACTGTCACTGCTGAGAGGGTGGACATCTTCCCCTTGTCATTCTTCCAGGTTTTCCCGCTCCCGCTGTGTCATTGTCTGGAGCCGCGATGATGTCACTACGTGTGAGAGCCCCTTGGACTGGCACAAAGCTCTGAAGTTCCAGCAAAGTGTGCTGCATCCAGGGTGAACATCTCCTAAATGGTGCACATTCAGGAGATATTGATTTTAACTACAGGTAAGCCCTTTTATACAAACAAAACTTTAACAAATCTCCTCTACCACTAAAGGGTTAATTATGTGGTCCGACCATGCACCCACTCCTCTGCAACTAGTCCTTTCCTCTAGCACTAATTCACCACCTCCTAGGAGGCTTAATGCCTAACTTTCATCTCGAACCGACCACCAGGAAAAGATCCACTCTGCCATCACCTCTTTCTTTGAAACCAATACAGGCTCGGTATCCGACCTCATCCTCTTATGGAGTGCCCATAAGGCATTCATGTGAGGAATTCTAATCAAAATAGCAGCTCAGGAGAAGAGACAATGCGCAAAATTCACCACCCAACTTATTTCACAAATTCAGACCCTTGAAACTAAAAATAAACAGATGCCTAACCCTTCCCTTATCAACCAACTTGGAGAACTCTGCACACAACATAGTGAACACTTTGCATGCTCCTATGATCATTACATCAAAAGGCTACGCATCTCATGCTACTCCTTAAACAACAAATCTGGTGCTTTTCTTACAAAACCATACAAGAAGAAAGTGGCCTCTACTAAAATTGTGTTTCTTAAAGACAAACACAATAACAAAATATATAACCCTTCGGATATTGCTCAGAGTTTTCGCCAATTTTACTTTGACCTTTACAATATGAAAGAATCCACCTCCTCCCCCACACCTGAGCAGCCTGTGATTTGAGACTTTCTAATCTCCATCAACCTCCCTTCTATCTCTGAAGACAAACTTAACAAACTATCTGCATCATTTTCTACAGATTAAGTTATCAATGCAAATCATTCGCTCCTCCTACATAAACCCCCAGGCCCGATGGTTTCATTAATGAACACTATAAACAATTTGCAAACTGACTGACTCCTTTCTTGACAGACTCCGTTAACAACATTATTGACCTAGCTACCTACCCCAAAGAATTCCTTGAATCTTTCATAATTACTATTCCTATACCTGGTAAACCTCCTGAAGACCCTTCCAACTTCTGCCCTATCTCTCTCCTTAATTCAGACACAAAACACGATGCTAAACTTATAGCCAATCGTATAGCTAAAATGACCCCCCGGTTAATACCTTAAGATCAGGTAGGTTTCGTCCTGGTCCTTATACAAGTGGCTGAAATTTCCTCTCTTTTAATTTAATTAGATGCAGAAAAGCCTTCAACAGGGTTCACTCTAGTGCAAAAGTCTGGACAACGTCCTTCAACATCACAAATGGCACCAGACAAGGATGCCCCCTATCACCAAATTATACTTTCCTTGATAATGGAGCCACTAGCAGAACATATTTGATATCTCCCCGTTGGCGACATACACCAAGCACAAAATAAGCTTTTTATTCAGATGATGTAATCCTCTCCAACCCCCTACAGTCATTACCCCCTCTTTATAAATTACTGGAACATGGAACACATTGGATCACTTTCACTATACAAACGTAACCTCACAAAATGCAAATGTTACCCATAGAACTTACCCCTATGAAAATGCAAATCCTCATTTCTTGTGGGCTTCCTTTTCCTTTGTTCAATATTTAGGAATACAGCTGCCATCCCCCAGTGCAAACCTATTTCAAAGCAACTCTACTGCTTTGCTCTCCAAACTTACCCAGCTGAATACCAACCTACAACCAATTTCATCTTCCTGGGCCGGTTGCATTGCACTTGTTAAAATGTTTATGTTTACCTCATGTCCTATGCCTGTTTAGAACTTTTCAAATTCCCTTCCTATCAGCGAACCTGAAGAAAAGTGATATTAAACTCTCTGATTTGGAAAGGCAAATGCCCAGTTCAGACCACCATTCAGTGCAGACCCCCCCTACAGTACAGACCCCCCTACAGTGTAGACCCCCTGCAGTGTAGACCCCCCTACAGTGCAGACTCCCCCATTTAGTACAGCCCCCGCCTACAGTGCAGACCCCCCCATTCAGTACAGACCCCCCATTCAGTACAAACCCCCCTACAGTGCAGGCCCCCCTACAGTGCAGAACCCCCATTCAGTACAGGACAGGTGACTTCACTCTGTGACTGATCAGAGCTGCTCAGACAGCCTGTGGACATAAGAGAAGGGCATTGTTGTGGGTCCTGCCAATGGGTGTCACTCATGTTGTGGCCCCACCCCCTGCAAAGCCACTGCAGCTCATCTCTCCATGTGTGCT
The DNA here is from genome assembly GCA_029574335.1 of Rana kukunoris. Taxonomy (NCBI): domain Eukaryota; kingdom Metazoa; phylum Chordata; class Amphibia; order Anura; family Ranidae; genus Rana; species Rana kukunoris. The sequence continues at coordinate 27,704 of JAJQKJ010000104.1, read as the reverse complement.
TGAGTCTTACCTGTGTGTCACTGCGGCGCCGCTGCCTAAACCCACACGTTGGCACTGATCGCTTCAGTCACCTAACCAGTGTGTGCCACCCGGGGGGGCCCGCCCCCACTTGCTACACCACTGGGTTTTGGTACATGTCAGGCAAGCCTCATTTATCATTGAAAAGGCGTATACAGAGTGGATTTGTATTTTCAAATGCGATTTTAGACTGTGTTTCATTCAAACCCTGCTCTATCTTCAAAAAAGTTTGTGAAAAGTGCTAATTTAATTTACTTTCTTTGCCCAAGTACTGTACATGAATGTTGTATTGTTAGTGTATCATTATATTCTACCTTAGCATAAGAGCAGAAAAGGTGCATCAGTCTAAGTGTAGCAATGTAAACATACAGCACTATATTAGTCAGACAAATGGCTATTCACATGACAATAAAGATCAACAGACATGCATTGCAAGATCCAGAGTCACTGCCGGGGTCCAACACTGTGCCACATGTTTTAAAGCTTCCACCTTTTCCTCAGACCAAACCATACAGCCAACCATACAGCCACTGGGACAGGGTTGTGCGGAAGAGGCCCAGGGGACTTTATAAATGTAATTTGCTCTGCAGGAGGTTGCATACATCACTTTACAGCATTTAAGGACATGCTCCAGATGTGTTATTTAATATATATATTTTTTTAATGTTGCCCTTAAAGCATCATTACAATTACTGCTCCCATCAAACATAATTTGTATTTCATTTATTTACGTATTCATAATTTGTTAATTGTATACTTTGCAAATGTCACCCAGGGCAATGGCATGCCCCTTCTGCCCACTGTATGACTATTCATTGCCTATTAGCCTAGTACCCAGGTATGTTCAGCTAATCCCTAATTCTTGCAAGCATAAAGTACACTTTTTTCTCACCAGGTACTTCACATATAAGAGAGTATAGGTAATATAAGCCATGCAATTGTAGAAATATAACTATTACCCCTTCAACAGTAACTACATGCATACTGCATTGTGTCTAAAACAGAACAGTCAGGCCGCGTACACACGATCAAATCTATCTGCTGGAAACGGTCGGCCGACCGTCCCAACAGACAGATTCAATCGTGTGTACGGGCGAGCCGACGGATTTGGCCAGCCGACAGATTTTAAAGCATGCTTTAAAATCTGTCGGCTGGGAATCCGTCCGCCCGATATGTCTGCTGGTTAGTACGCTAACCAGCAGACATATCTTCTCGCACTGTCTGCTGGCGGGGATTTTGGTTTGATCGTGTGTACAGCGATCAAACCAAAACAGCCAGCAGACAGATTTGTTCAAATCGGTCGGTCCGACCGATTTGAACAAATCTATTTTCTCGTGTGTACAGGGCCTAATACTTTTTCTAGCATGTCTCTTCTGTTATCTGCTCTTTGCACTCCCCCAGCTTTGTAGATCTTTTAAGTGTATCTAAAGCTCATTTTTTTTGGCATAGCATCTCCTGGTAATTGAAACAGAAAGTATTGGGAATTAAAATATCATGTCAATTTACAGGAGGTAAAGATAAATCTTCCAATGGGGGACGCCTGTTTCAAAAACAACTGTCTTAGAGAGTATTTCCCCTCATTGGAGTAAAAAGCTAGGCAAAATCTCCTCAATGGAAAGCAGGCAACAATCAAATGAGGGTTTTAGATCATTCTCATGTCTTACTCTACTCAAATAAATAAATGAACATAAAAACTTGTTAATATACAGTAATTATTTCCAGCATAATACTTATTTTTATAAATTTCAAGAACAGATTTCTGGTTTCCTTTAAAAAATAAAAAAATAAACTGATTTATACTCCATTTGATATAACACACTAAAAAAATAATTTAAAAAATCAGAAGCTACACAAATACTAAAGTGCACATTAGGAATCAAATTGTGAAACAGCAGCTGGTTCTTAATCCTCATTTTTTTTTAAGGAAAATTTAATTTAAAAGATCTGGCACTAGTTTATACTAATTAAAACCTTCCTAATTGTCAGATTGTTTAAATCTGGCTCCAACTCATTGGAATGTTTTCATTTTTTATACTGATATTGCTCTGCCATTCTAACAAGTGATTAATGAAAATGTTGAATGTTTAGCTACTTTTTAGTTTACCGTGTTTCCCAGCACAGTCTCAAGAGCATGGAGGAGATTCCACGAGACAGGCAGTTACTCTAGGAGAGCTGGACAGAGCCGTAGAAGGTCCTTAACCCATCAGAAGGACCGGTATCTGCTCCTTTGTGCAAGGAGGAACAGGATGAGCACTGCCAGAGCCCTACAAAATGACCTCCAGCAGGCCACTGGTGTGAATGTCTCTGACCAAACAATCAGAAACAGACTTCATGGGGGTGGCCTAAGGGCCCGACGTCCTCTAGTGTGCTCTGTGCTCACTGCTGGACACTGTGGAGCTCGATTGGCATTTTCCATTGAACACCAGAATTGGCAGGTCCGCCACTGGTGCCTCATGCTTTTCACAGATAAGAGCGGGTTCACCCTGAGCATATGTGACAGATGTAAAAGGGTGTGGAGAAGCCACAGAGAACTTTATGCTGCCTGTAACATCATTCAGCATGACCGGTTTGGTGGTGGGTCAGTGATGGTCTGGGAGGCATATCCATGGAGGGACGCACAGACCTCTACAGGCTACACATCGGCACCCTGACTGCCATTAGGTATCGGGATGAAATCCTTGGACCCATTATCAGACCCTACGCTGGTGCAGTGGGTCCTGGGTTCCTCCTGGTGCACAACAATGCCTGGCGTCATGTGGCGAGACCATGTAGCAAGTTCCTGGAGGATGAAGAAATTGATACCACTGAATGTCCCCCACACTCACCTGACCTAAATCCAAAAGAACACCTCTGGGACATTATCTTTTGGTTCATTCAGTGCCGCCAGGTTGCACCTCAGTCTGTTCAGGAGCTCAGTGATGCTCTGGTCCAGATCTGGGAGGAAATACCCCAGGACACCATACATTGTCTCATTAGGAGCATGCCCTGAAGTTGTCAGGCAAGCATACAAGCACTTGGGGCCATACAAACTACTGTACTGAGGACCATTATGAGTTGTTGCAATTAAATTTCAGCAAAATGGACTAGCTTGCTGCATCATTTTTTCACTTAGATTTTTGGGGTGTCCAAAGGGATTCAGACCTCTGTAGATCGATAATTTTCATTTCCATCAGATGATGTGCCATCCTTCCATTCCTAACACATTACCCAGTCCATATCAGTATAGATATCCAGCATGAGATTTTTGCCCGTTGACATCTGATATGTTTTCAAAGTGTTCCTTTAATTTTATTTAGCAGCAGTGGCGGCCCGACCATAGGGGGCACCCGGGCGCCGCCCCCCCCCCCCCCCTCCTGTAGTCACAAAAATTTAATTTTTTTTTCAAATGGCCCCTTTAAGAATTTTTTTTTTTTAAATCCTTTACCACATGCTCTATGTGGCGCCAGCCACGTGCATTACGGGGGAATTTGGGCAGGACACCCCCCCCCTCGGCCAATTGATGGGACAGGTGATGCAATTGTTGGGACAGGTGCTGCTATTAATGGGACAGTTGCTGTAATTGATGGGACAGTCACTTTAATTGATGGGACAGGTGCTGTTATTAATGGGACAGTCGCTGTAATTGATGGGACAGTTGATGCAATTGATGGGACAGTTGATGCAATTGATGGGACAGTCGCTGCTATTGATGGGACAGTCGCTGCTATTGATGGGACAGTCGCTGTAATTGATGGGACAGGCGCTGTAATTGATGGGACAGGTGCTGTTATTGATGGGACAGCCGCTGTAATTGATGGGACAGTCACTGTAATTGATGGGACAGGTGCTGTAATTGATGGGACAGGTGCTGTAATTGATGGGACAATTGATGCAATTGATGGGACAGGTGCTGTAATTGATGGGACAGGTGCTGTTATTGATGGGACAGCCGCTGTAATTGATGGGACAGCCGCTGTAATTGATGGGACAGGTGCTGTTATTGATGGGACAGCCGCTGTAATTGATGTGACAGTCACTGTAATTGATGGGACAGGTGCTGTTATTGATGGGACAGCCGCTGTAATTGATGGGACAGTTGATGCAATTGATGGGACATTTGATGCAATTGATGGGACAGTCGCTGCTATTGATGGGACAGTTGCTGTAATTGATGGGACAGCCGCTGTAATTGATAGGACAGTCGCTGTAATTGATGGGACAGTCGCTGTAATTGATAGGACAGGTGCTGCAATTGATGGGAAAGTCGCTGCTATTGATGGGACAGTCGCTGTAATTGATGAGACAGTGGCTGTAATTGATGGGACAGTCACTGTAACTGATGGGACAGCCACTGTAATTGATGGGACAGGTGCTGTTATTGATGGGACAGGTGCTGTAATTGATGGGACAGTCACTGTAATTGATGGGACAGGTGCTGTAATTGATGGGACAGTTGATGCAATTGATGGGACAGTTGATGCAATTGATGGGACAGTCGCTGCTATTGATGGGACAATCGCTGTAATTGATGGGACAGTCGCTGTAATTGATGGGACAGGTGCTGTAATTGATGGGATAGGTTCTGTAAATTGATGGGACAGGTGCTGTTATTGATAGGACAGTCGCTGTAATTGATGGGACAGGTGATGCAATTGTTGGGACAGGTGCTGCTATTAATGGGACAGTTGCTGTAATTGATGGGACAGTCACTGTAATTGATGGGACAGGTGCTGTTATTCATGGGACAGTCGCTGTAATTGATGGGACAGTTAATGCAATTGATGGGACAGTTGATGCAATTGATGGGACAGTCGCTGCTATTGATGGGACAGTCGCTGCTATTGATGGGACAGTCGCTGTAATTGATGGGACAGTCGCTGTAACTGATGGGACAGCCGCTGTAATTGATGGAACAGGTGCTGTTATTGATGGGACAGTTGATGCAATTGATGGGACAGTTGATGCAATTGATGGGACAGTCGCTGCTATTGATGGGACAATCGCTGTAATTGATGGGACAGTCGCTGTAATTGATGGGACAGGTGCTGTAATTGATGGGATAGGTTCTGTAATTGATGGGACAGGTGCTGTTATTGATAGGACAGTCGCTGTAATTGATGGGACAGGTGATGCAATTGTTGGGACAGGTGCTGCTATTAATGGGACAGTTGCTGTAATTGATGGGACAGTCACTGTAATTGATGGGACAGGTGCTGTTATTCATGGGACAGTCGCTGTAATTGATGGGACAGTTAATGCAATTGATGGGACAGTTGATGCAATTGATGGGACAGTCGCTGCTATTGATGGGACAGTCGCTGCTATTGATGGGACAGTCGCTGTAATTGATGGGACAGTCGCTGTAACTGATGGGACAGCCGCTGTAATTGATGGAACAGGTGCTGTTATTGATGGGACAGTTGATGCAATTGATGGGACAGTTGATGCAATTGATGGGACAGTCGCTGCTATTGATGGGACAATCGCTGTAATTGATGGGACAGTCGCTGTAATTGATGGGACAGGTGCTGTAATTGATGGGATAGGTTCTGTAATTGATGGGACAGGTGCTGTTATTGATAGGACAGTCGCTGTAATTGATGGGACAGGTGATGCAATTGTTGGGACAGGTGCTGCTATTAATGGGACAGTTGCTGTAATTGATGGGACAGTCACTGTAATTGATGGGACAGGTGCTGTTATTCATGGGACAGTCGCTGTAATTGATGGGACAGTTAATGCAATTGATGGGACAGTTGATGCAATTGATGGGACAGTCGCTGCTATTGATGGGACAGTCGCTGCTATTGATGGGACAGTCGCTGTAATTGATGGGACAGTCGCTGTAACTGATGGGACAGCCGCTGTAATTGATGGGACAGGTGCTGTTATTGATTGGACAGCCGCTGTAATTGATGGGACAGTCACTGTAATTGATGGGACAGGTGCTGTAATTGATGGGACAATTGATGCAATTGATGGGACAGTTGATGCAATTGATGGGACAGTTGCTGCTATTGATGGGACAGTCGCTGTAATTGATGGGACAGTCGCTGTAATTGTTGGGACAGGTGCTGTAATTGATGGGACAGGTGCTGTAATTGATGGGACAGGTGCTGTTATTGATAGGACAGTCGCTGTAATTGATGGGGCAGTCGCTGTAATTGATGGGACAGGTGATGCAATTGTTGGGACAGGTGCTGCTATTAATGGGACAGTTGCTGTAATTGATGGGACAGTCACTGTAATTGATGGGACAGGTGCTGTTATTCATGGGACAGTCGCTGTAATTGATGGGACAGTTAATGCAATTGATGGGACAGTTGATGCAATCGATGGGACAGTCGCTGCTATTGATGGGACAGTCGCTGCTATTGATGGGACAATCGCTGTAATTGATGGGACAGTCACTGTAATTGATGGGACAGGTGCTGTAATTGATGGGACAGGTGCTGTTATTGATGGGACAGCCGCTGTAATTGATGGGACAGTCACTGTAATTGATGGGACAGGTGCTGTAATTGATGGGACAGGTGCTGTTATTGATAGGACAGTCGCTGTAATTGATGGGACAGTCGCTGTAATTGATGGGACAGGTGATGCAATTGTTGGGACAGGTGCTGCTATTAATGGGACAGTTGCTGTAATTGATGGGACAGTCACTGTAATTGATGGGACAGGTGCTGTTATTCATGGGACAGTCGCTGTAATTGATGGGACAGTTAATGCAATTGATGGGACAGTTGATGCAATTGATGGGACAGTCGCTGCTATTGATGGGACAGTCGCTGTAATTGATGGGACAGTCGCTGTAACTGATGGGACAGCCGCTGTAATTGAGGGGACAGGTGCTGTTATTGATGGGACAGCTACTGTAATTGATGGGACAGTCACTGTAATTGATGGGACAGGTGCTGTAATTGATAGGACAATTGATGCAATTGATGGGACAGTTGATGCAATTGATGGGACAGTCGCTGCTATTGATGGGACAGTCGCTGTAATTGATGGGACAGTCACTGTAATTGAAGGGACAGGTGCTGTAATTGATGGGACAGGTGCTGTTATTGATGGGACAGCCGCTGTAATTGATGGGACAGCCGCTGTAATTGATGGGACAGGTGCTGTTATTGATGGGACAGCCGCTGTAATTGATGGGACAGTCACTGTAATTGATGGGACAGTCGCTGTAATTGATGGGACAGTTGATGCAATTGATGGGACAGTCGCTGCTATTGATGGGACAGTCGCTGTAATTGATGGGACAGTCGCTGTAATTGATGGGACAGGTGCTGTAATTGATGGGACAGGTGCTGTAATTGATGGGACAGGTGCTGTTATTGATAGGACAGCCGCTGTAACTGATGGGACAGGTGCTGTTATTGATGGGACAGCCGCTGTAATTGATGGGACAGTCACTGTAATTGATGGGACAGCTGCTGTAATTGACAGGACAGTCACTGTAATTGATGGGACAGGTGCTGTTATTGATGGGACAGCCGCTGTAATTGATGGGACAGTCACTGTAATTGATAGGACAGGTGCTGTTATTGATGGGACAGCCGCTGTAATTGATGGGACAGTTGATGCAATTGATGAGACAGTTGATGCAATTGATGGGACAGTCGCTGCTATTGATGGGACAGTTGCTGTAATTGATGGGACAGGTGCTGCAATTGATGGGACAGTCGCTGTAATTGATGGGACAGTCGCTGTAATTGATGGGACAGTCGCTGTAACTGATGGGACAGCCGCTTTAATTGATGGGACAGGTGCTGTTATTGATGGGACAGTCGCTGCTATTGATGGGACAGTTAATGCAATTGATGGGACAGTTGATGCAATTGATGGGACAGTCGCTGCTATTGATGGGACAGTCGCTGTAATTGATGGGACAGTCGCTGTAACTGATGGGACAGCCGCTGTAATTGAGGGGACAGGTGCTGTTATTGATGGGACAGCTACTGTAATTGATGGGACAGTCACTGTAATTGATGGGACAGGTGCTGTAATTGATAGGACAATTGATGCAATTGATGGGACAGTTGATGCAATTGATGGGACAGTCGCTGCTATTGATGGGACAGTCGCTGTAATTGAAGGGACAGGTGCTGTAATTGATGGGACAGGTGCTGTTATTGATGGGACAGGTGCTGTTATTGATGGGACAGCCGCTGTAATTGATGGGACAGTCACTGTAATTGATGGGACAGCTGCTGTAATTGACAGGACAGTCACTGTAATTGATGGGACAGGTGCTGTTATTGATGGGACAGCCGCTGTAATTGATGGGACAGTCACTGTAATTGATAGGACAGGTGCTGTTATTGATGGGACAGCCGCTGTAATTGATGGGACAGTTGATGCAATTGATGAGACAGTTGATGCAATTGATGGGACAGTCGCTGCTATTGATGGGACAGTCGCTGTAATTGATGGGACAGTCGCTGTAACTGATGGGACAGCCGCTGTAATTGAGGGGACAGGTGCTGTAATTGATGGGACAGGTGCTGTTATTGATGGGACAGGTGCTGTTATTGATGGGACAGCCGCTGTAATTGATGGGACAGTCACTGTAATTGATGGGACAGCTGCTGTAATTGACAGGACAGTCACTGTAATTGATGGGACAGGTGCTGTTATTGATGGGACAGCCGCTGTAATTGATGGGACAGTCACTGTAATTGATAGGACAGGTGCTGTTATTGATGGGACAGCCGCTGTAATTGATGGGACAGTTGATGCAATTGATGAGACAGTTGATGCAATTGATGGGACAGTCGCTGCTATTGATGGAACAGTCGCTGTAATTGATGGGACAGTCGCTGTAACTGATGGGACAGCCGCTGTAATTGAGGGGACAGGTGCTGTTATTGATGGGACAGCTACTGTAATTGATGGGACAGTCACTGTAATTGATGGGACAGGTGCTGTAATTGATAGGACAATTGATGCAATTGATGGGACAGTTGATGCAATTGATGGGACAGTCGCTGCTATTGATGGGACAGTCGCTGTAATTGATGGGACAGTCGCTGTAATTGAAGGGACAGGTGCTGTAATTGATGGGACAGGTGCTGTTATTGATGGGACAGGTGCTGTTATTGATGGGACAGCCGCTGTAATTGATGGGACAGTCACTGTAATTGATGGGACAGGTGCTGTTATTGATGGGACAGCCGCTGTAATTGATGGGACAGTCACTGTAATTGATAGGACAGGTGCTGTTATTGATGGGACAGCCGCTGTAATTGATGGGACAGTTGATGCAATTGATGAGACAGTTGATGCAATTGATGGGACAGTCGCTGCTATTGATGGGACAGTTGCTGTAATTGATGGGACAGGTGCTGCAATTGATGGGACAGTCGCTGTAATTGATGGGACAGTCGCTGTAATTGATGGGACAGTCGCTGTAACTGATGGGACAGCCTCTTTAATTGATGGGACAGGTGCTGTTATTGATGGGACAGTCGCTGCTATTGATGGGACAGTTAATGCAATTGATGGGACAGTTGATGCAATTGATGGGACAGTCGCTGCTATTGATGGGACAGTCGCTGTAATTGATGGGACAGTCGCTGTAACTGATGGGACAGCCGCTGTAATTGAGGGGACAGGTGCTGTTATTGATGGGACAGCTACTGTAATTGATGGGACAGTCACTGTAATTGATGGGACAGGTGCTGTAATTGATAGGACAATTGATGCAATTGATGGGACAGTTGATGCAATTGATGGGACAGTCGCTGCTATTGATGGGACAGTCGCTGTAATTGATGGGACAGTCGCTGTAATTGAAGGGACAGGTGCTGTAATTGATGGGACAGGTGCTGTTATTGATGGGACAGGTGCTGTTATTGATGGGACAGCCGCTGTAATTGATGGGACAGTCACTGTAATTGATGGGACAGCTGCTGTAATTGACAGGACAGTCACTGTAATTGATGGGACAGGTGCTGTTATTGATGGGACAGCCGCTGTAATTGATGGGACAGTCACTGTAATTGATAGGACAGGTGCTGTTATTGATGGGACAGCCGCTGTAATTGATGGGACAGTTTATGCAATTGATGAGACAGTTGATGCAATTGATGGGACAGTCGCTGCTATTGATGGGACAGTTGCTGTAATTGATGGGACAGGTGCTGCAATTGATGGGACAGTCGCTGTAATTGATGGGACAGTCGCTGTAACTGATGGGACAGCCGCTTTAATTGATGGGACAGGTGCTGTTATTGATGGGACAGTCGCTGCTATTGATGGGACAGTTAATGCAATTGATGGGACAGTTGATGCAATTGATGGGACAGTCGCTGCTATTGATGGGACAGTCGCTGTAATTGATGGGACAGTCGCTGTAACTGATGGGACAGCCGCTGTAATTGAGGGGACAGGTGCTGTTATTGATGGGACAGCTACTGTAATTGATGGGACAGTCACTGTAATTGATGGGACAGGTGCTGTAATTGATAGGACAATTGATGCAATTGATGGGACAGTTGATGCAATTGATGGGACAGTCGCTGCTATTGATGGGACAGTCGCTGTAATTGATGGGACAGTCGCTGTAATTGAAGGGACAGGTGCTGTAATTGATGGGACAGGTGCTGTTATTGATGGGACAGGTGCTGTTATTGATGGGACAGCCGCTGTAATTGATGGGACAGTCACTGTAATTGATGGGACAGCTGCTGTAATTGACAGGACAGTCACTGTAATTGATGGGACAGGTGCTGTTATTGATGGGACAGCCGCTGTAATTGATGGGACAGTCACTGTAATTGATAGGACAGGTGCTGTTATTGATGGAGAGAAAGGAGTCACCGCTCCAGGTGGGATCACTAAATAGTTACAGGTGGTGCAGGATACCGAGGGTGCTGGCGGTGCACTAAGCAAAATGAAGACAAAGAAAAATGGATAGCCGCACTCCAAAACCTGATGGGTGGTCTTTTATTCAATAGACAGCATGTACAAAAATAGGGTCACAGCAGTAGAAACAAGGAACAGCCGACGCGTTTCGCACTGGATCAGTGCTTATTCATGAATAAGCACTGATCCAGTGCGAAACGCGTCGGCTGTTCCTTGTTTCTACTGCTGTGACCCTATTTTTGTACATGCTGTCTATTGAATAAAAGACCACCCATCAGGTTTTGGAGTGCGGCTATCCATTTTTCTTTGTCTTCATTTTGCTGTTATTGATGGGACAGCCGCTGTAATTGATGGGACAGTTGATGCAATTGATGAGACAGTTGATGCAATTGATGGGACAGTCGCTGCTATTGATGGGACAGTTGCTGTAATTGATGGGACAGGTGCTGCAATTGATGGGACAGTCGCTGTAATTGATGGGACAGTCGCTGTAATTGATGGGACAGTCGCTGTAACTGATGGGACAGCCGCTTTAATTGATGGGACAGGTGCTGTTATTGATGGGACAGTCGCTGCTATTGATGGGACAGTTAATGCAATTGATGGGACAGTTGATGCAATTGATGGGACAGTCGCTGCTATTGATGGGACAGTCGCTGTAATTGATGGGACAGTCGCTGTAACTGATGGGACAGCCGCTGTAATTGAGGGGACAGGTGCTGTTATTGATGGGACAGCTACTGTAATTGATGGGACAGTCACTGTAATTGATGGGACAGGTGCTGTAATTGATAGGACAATTGATGCAATTGATGGGACAGTTGATGCAATTGATGGGACAGTCGCTGCTATTGATGGGACAGTCGCTGTAATTGATGGGACAGTCGCTGTAATTGAAGGGACAGGTGCTGTAATTGATGGGACAGGTGCTGTTATTGATGGGACAGCCGCTGTAATTGATGGGACAGCCGCTGTAATTGATGGGACAGGTGCTGTTATTGATGGGACAGCCGCTGTAATTGATGGGACAGTCACTGTAATTGATGGGACAGTCGCTGTAATTGATGGGACAGTTGATGCAATTGATGGGACAGTCGCTGCTATTGATGGGACAGTCGCTGTAATTGATGGGACAGTCGCTGTAATTGATGGGACAGGTGCTGTAATTGATGGGACAGGTGCTGTAATTGATGGGACAGGTGCTGTTATTGATAGGACAGCCGCTGTAATTGATGGGACAGGTGCTGTTATTGATGGGACAGGTGCTGTTATTGATGGGACAGCCGCTGTAATTGATGGGACAGTCACTGTAATTGATGGGACAGCTGCTGTAATTGACAGGACAGTCACTGTAATTGATGGGACAGGTGCTGTTATTGATGGGACAGCCGCTGTAATTGATGGGACAGTTGATGCAATTGATGAGACAGTTGATGCAATTGATGGGACAGTCGCTGCTATTGATGGGACAGTTGCTGTAATTGATGGGACAGGTGCTGCAATTGATGGGACAGTCGCTGTAATTGATGGGACAGTCGCTGTAATTGATGGGACAGTCGCTGTAACTGATGGGACAGCCGCTTTAATTGATGGGACAGGTGCTGTTATTGATGGGACAGTCGCTGCTATTGATGGGACAGTTGCTGTAATTGATTTGACAGTCATTGTAATTGATGGGACAGGTGCTGTTATTGATGGGACAGTTGATGCAATTGATGGGACAGTCACTGCTATTGATGGGACAGTCGCTGTAATTGATGGGACAGTCGCTCTAATTGATGGGACAGTCGCTGTAACTGATGGGACAGCCGCTGTAATTGATGGGACAGGTGCTGTTATTGATGGGACAGCTGCTGTAATTGATGGGACAGTCACTGTAATTGATGGGACAGGTGCTGTAATTGATGGGACAGGTGCTGTAATTGATGGGACAGTTGATGCAATTGATGGGACAGTTGATGCAATTGATGGGACAGTCGCTGCTATTGATGGGACAGTCACTGTAATTGATGGGACAGTCACTGTAATTGATGGGACAGGTGCTGTAATTGATGGGACAGGTGCTGTAATTGATGGGAAAGCCGCTGTAATTGATGGGACAGCCGCTGTAATTGATTGGACAGGTGCTGTTATTGATGGGACAGCCGCTGTAATTGATGTCACAGTCACTGTAATTGATGGGACAGGTGCTGTTATTGATGGGACAGCCACTGTAATTGATGGGACAGTTGATGCAATTGATGGGACAGTTGATGCAATTGATGGGACAGTCGCTGCTATTGATGGGACAGTCGCTGTAATTGATGGGACAGTCACTGTAATTGATAGGACAGGTGCTGCAATTGATGGGACAGTCGCTGCTATTAATGGGACAGTCGCTGTAATTGATGAGACAGTCGCTGTAATTGATGGGACAGTCACTGTAACTAATGGGACAGCCGCTGTAATTAATGGGACAGGTGCTGTTATTGATTGGACAGCCGCTGTAATTGATGGGACAGTCACTGTAATTGATGGGACAGGTGCTGTAATTGATGAGACAGTTGCTGCTATTGATGGGACAGTCGCTGTAATTGATGGGACAGTCGCTGTAATTGATGGGACAGTCACTGTAACTGATGGGACAGCCTCTTTAATTGATGGGACAGGTGCTGTTATTGATGGGACAGTCGCTGCTATTGATGGGACAGTTAATGCAATTGATGGGACAGTTGATGCAATTGATGGGACAGTCGCTGCTATTGATGGGACAGTCGCTGTAATTGATGGGACAGTCGCTGTAACTGATGGGACAGCCGCTGTAATTGAGGGGACAGGTGCTGTTATTGATGGGACAGCTACTGTAATTGATGGGACAGTCACTGTAATTGATGGGACAGGTGCTGTAATTGATAGGACAATTGATGCAATTGATGGGACAGTTGATGCAATTGATGGGACAGTCGCTGCTATTGATGGGACAGTCGCTGTAATTGATGGGACAGTCGCTGTAATTGAAGGGACAGGTGCTGTAATTGATGGGACAGGTGCTGTTATTGATGGGACAGGTGCTGTTATTGATGGGACAGCCGCTGTAATTGATGGGACAGTCACTGTAATTGATGGGACAGCTGCTGTAATTGACAGGACAGTCACTGTAATTGATGGGACAGGTGCTGTTATTGATGGGACAGCCGCTGTAATTGATGGGACAGTCACTGTAATTGATAGGACAGGTGCTGTTATTGATGGGACAGCCGCTGTAATTGATGGGACAGTTGATGCAATTGATGAGACAGTTGATGCAATTGATGGGACAGTCGCTGCTATTGATGGGACAGTTGCTGTAATTGATGGGACAGGTGCTGCAATTGATGGGACAGTCGCTGTAATTGATGGGACAGTCGCTGTAACTGATGGGACAGCCGCTTTAATTGATGGGACAGGTGCTGTTATTGATGGGACAGTCGCTGCTATTGATGGGACAGTTAATGCAATTGATGGGACAGTTGATGCAATTGATGGGACAGTCGCTGCTATTGATGGGACAGTCGCTGTAATTGATGGGACAGTCGCTGTAACTGATGGGACAGCCGCTGTAATTGAGGGGACAGGTGCTGTTATTGATGGGACAGCTACTGTAATTGATGGGACAGTCACTGTAATTGATGGGACAGGTGCTGTAATTGATAGGACAATTGATGCAATTGATGGGACAGTTGATGCAATTGATGGGACAGTCGCTGCTATTGATGGGACAGTCGCTGTAATTGATGGGACAGTCGCTGTAATTGAAGGGACAGGTGCTGTAATTGATGGGACAGGTGCTGTTATTGATGGGACAGGTGCTGTTATTGATGGGACAGCCGCTGTAATTGATGGGACAGTCACTGTAATTGATGGGACAGCTGCTGTAATTGACAGGACAGTCACTGTAATTGATGGGACAGGTGCTGTTATTGATGGGACAGCCGCTGTAATTGATGGGACAGTCACTGTAATTGATAGGACAGGTGCTGTTATTGATGGGACAGCCGCTGTAATTGATGGGACAGTTGATGCAATTGATGAGACAGTTGATGCAATTGATGGGACAGTCGCTGCTATTGATGGGACAGTTGCTGTAATTGATGGGACAGGTGCTGCAATTGATGGGACAGTCGCTGTAATTGATGGGACAGTCGCTGTAATTGATGGGACAGTCGCTGTAACTGATGGGACAGCCGCTTTAATTGATGGGACAGGTGCTGTTATTGATGGGACAGTCGCTGCTATTGATGGGACAGTTAATGCAATTGATGGGACAGTTGATGCAATTGATGGGACAGTCGCTGCTATTGATGGGACAGTCGCTGTAATTGATGGGACAGTCGCTGTAACTGATGGGACAGCCGCTGTAATTGAGGGGACAGGTGCTGTTATTGATGGGACAGCTACTGTAATTGATGGGACAGTCACTGTAATTGATGGGACAGGTGCTGTAATTGATAGGACAATTGATGCAATTGATGGGACAGTTGATGCAATTGATGGGACAGTCGCTGCTATTGATGGGACAGTCGCTGTAATTGATGGGACAGTCGCTGTAATTGAAGGGACAGGTGCTGTAATTGATGGGACAGGTGCTGTTATTGATGGGACAGCCGCTGTAATTGATGGGACAGCCGCTGTAATTGATGGGACAGGTGCTGTTATTGATGGGACAGCCGCTGTAATTGATGGGACAGTCACTGTAATTGATGGGACAGTCGCTGTAATTGATGGGACAGTTGATGCAATTGATGGGACAGTCGCTGCTATTGATGGGACAGTCGCTGT
The DNA here is from genome assembly GCA_029574335.1 of Rana kukunoris. Classification (NCBI taxonomy): domain Eukaryota; kingdom Metazoa; phylum Chordata; class Amphibia; order Anura; family Ranidae; genus Rana; species Rana kukunoris. The sequence continues at coordinate 12,038 of JAJQKJ010000104.1, read as the reverse complement.
AATTGATGGGACAGTCGCTGTAATTGATGGGACAGGTGCTGTAATTGATGGGACAGGTGCTGTAATTGATGGGACAGGTGCTGTTATTGATAGGACAGCCGCTGTAATTGATGGGACAGGTGCTGTTATTGATGGGACAGGTGCTGTTATTGATGGGACAGCCGCTGTAATTGATGGGACAGTCACTGTAATTGATGGGACAGCTGCTGTAATTGACAGGACAGTCACTGTAATTGATGGGACAGGTGCTGTTATTGATGGGACAGCCGCTGTAATTGATGGGACAGTCACTGTAATTGATAGGACAGGTGCTGTTATTGATGGGACAGCCGCTGTAATTGATGGGACAGTTGATGCAATTGATGAGACAGTTGATGCAATTGATGGGACAGTCGCTGCTATTGATGGGACAGTTGCTGTAATTGATGGGACAGGTGCTGCAATTGATGGGACAGTCGCTGTAATTGATGGGACAGTCGCTGTAATTGATGGGACAGTCGCTGTAACTGATGGGACAGCCGCTTTAATTGATGGGACAGGTGCTGTTATTGATGGGACAGTCGCTGCTATTGATGGGACAGTTGCTGTAATTGATTTGACAGTCATTGTAATTGATGGGACAGGTGCTGTTATTGATGGGACAGTTGATGCAATTGATGGGACAGTCACTGCTATTGATGGGACAGTCGCTGTAATTGATGGGACAGTCGCTCTAATTGATGGGACAGTCGCTGTAACTGATGGGACAGCCGCTGTAATTGATGGGACAGGTGCTGTTATTGATGGGACAGCTGCTGTAATTGATGGGACAGTCACTGTAATTGATGGGACAGGTGCTGTAATTGATGGGACAGGTGCTGTAATTGATGGGACAGTTGATGCAATTGATGGGACAGTTGATGCAATTGATGGGACAGTCGCTGCTATTGATGGGACAGTCACTGTAATTGATGGGACAGTCACTGTAATTGATGGGACAGGTGCTGTAATTGATGGGACAGGTGCTGTTATTGATGGGACAGGTGCTGTAATTGATGGGAAAGCCGCTGTAATTGATGGGACAGCCGCTGTAATTGATTGGACAGGTGCTGTTATTGATGGGACAGCCGCTGTAATTGATGTCACAGTCACTGTAATTGATGGGACAGGTGCTGTTATTGATGGGACAGCCACTGTAATTGATGGGACAGTTGATGCAATTGATGGGACAGTTGATGCAATTGATGGGACAGTCGCTGCTATTGATGGGACAGTCGCTGTAATTGATGGGACAGTCACTGTAATTGATAGGACAGGTGCTGCAATTGATGGGACAGTCGCTGCTATTAATGGGACAGTCGCTGTAATTGATGAGACAGTCGCTGTAATTGATGGGACAGTCACTGTAACTAATGGGACAGCCGCTGTAATTAATGGGACAGGTGCTGTTATTGATTGGACAGCCGCTGTAATTGATGGGACAGTCACTGTAATTGATGGGACAGGTGCTGTAATTGATGAGACAGTTGCTGCTATTGATGGGACAGTCGCTGTAATTGATGGGACAGTCGCTGTAATTGATAGGACAGGTGCTGTAATTGATGGAACAGGTGCTGTTATTGATGGGACAGCCACTGTAATTGATGGGCCAGCCGTTGTAATTAATGGGACAGTCACTGTAATTGATGGGACAGGTGCTGTAATTGATGGGACAGCCGCTGTAATTGATGGGACAGTTGATGCAATTGATGGGACAGTTGATGCAATTGATGGGACAGTCGCTGCTATTGATGGGACAGTCGCTGTAATTGATGGGACAGTCACTGTAATTGATGGGACAGCCGCTGTAATTGATGGGACAGGTGCTGTAATTGATGGGACAGGTGCTGTTATTGATGGGAAAGCCGCTGTAATTGATGGGACAGCCGCTGTAATTGATTGGACAGGTGCTGTTATTGATGGGACAGCCGCTGTAATTGATGTCACAGTCACTGTAATTGATGGGACAGGTGCTGTTATTGATGGGACAGCCACTGTAATTGATGGGACAGTTGATGCAATTGATGGGACAGTTGATGCAATTGATGGGACAGTCGCTGCTATTGATGGGACAGTCGCTGTAATTGATGGGACAGTCACTGTAATTGATGGGACAGCCGCTGTAATTGATGGGACAGGTGCTGTAATTGATGGGACAGGTGCTGTTATTGATGGGAAAGCCGCTGTAATTGATGGGACAGCCGCTGTAATTGATTGGACAGGTGCTGTTATTGATGGGACAGCCGCTGTAATTGATGTCACAGTCACTGTAATTGATGGGACAGGTGCTGTTATTGATGGGACAGCCACTGTAATTGATGGGACAGTTGATGCAATTGATGGGACAGTTGATGCAATTGATGGGACAGTCGCTGCTATTGATGGGACAGTTGCTGTAATTGATGGGACAGTCGCTGTAATTGATGGGACAGTCACTGTAATTGATAGGACAGGTGCTGCAATTGATGGGACAGTCGCTGCTATTAATGGGACAGTCGCTGTAATTGATGAGACAGTCGCTGTAATTGATGGGACAGTCACTGTAACTAATGGGACTGCCGCTGTAATTAATGGGACAGGTGCTGTTATTGATTGGACAGCCGCTGTAATTGATGGGACAGTCACTGTAAATGATGGGACAGGTAATGTTATTGATGGTAAAAAAAGATGAATCTGCGCCACAGACAATTTAAATAAAATAGTGATGTGATAAAAATAATAAAAATACAAAGTGATTGAGTTTGAAGTGGCTGCCCCTACATAAAAACCCACCTAGGTGGGAGTGAAGAATAAGTAAAAAATAGCAGGTAATGGCGCCTCCTAGAAATAAAGGAATGTGCAAATATAAATATAGATGGTGTCTGTCTAAATCAAAGGTGCTGGTCCTAGTCAGAATATAACATATATATACCACAAAGTAAATTGAATATTACTTGATAATTAGTGATTGAAAAAATATTGATTGAAAAAATAAATAAAAATAAAAATAATTCTTAAATCCTAAAAGTCCAATTCCTAGTGATAAAAATTCCCAAAATAAGTGTTGCAATATTAAATGATGATGATAATAATAATCCAAAGAAGTCCAGTTTTATAAAAATATAAATATATTTTCAGGATTGCTTCCAAAGAATATAAAGTGATATGTGCTTCATGCAGGTATAGCCGTCAGTGGTTCATTCAGTGCTCTCCCCCAATGGTCCCGCACTCACCGGATCCAACTACCCCTGCAGGGGTAATAGGCTTTCTCAGTAAAACTCCACACTTCAGTAGGATCTGCCTGGTTTCCTCACATGGGGTCTACTTCAACCATTCAGCCGCTCATAGGGAAGATAGGATAAAACTAAAGTGCCCAATAGCGTGATACCGTTTTGTGCCAAGTAAAATTATTTATTGATAAACAATGGGTACTCACAATTTACATGCAGTTTAAAAAGCCTTTAGAAAATATATGCTGTAGCTCTAAGGAACGTTCGCTCGACCGGTTTCGTCGTTCTGACGTCATCTGGAGCGTGCCTCTGAGTCTACAGCATTAGCTATTTATAATTGACGTTTAGTCGGAAAATGCGGACGTTGTGTCGAAAAATGCGGACGTTGTGTCGACAAAAAGTCGAAAAAAACCCGGTCCGACGTTACGTCGTAAGAACTCCGTTGTTCCGGTATCCTCCATGTTGGAGATTACTACAGACCGTAGTCCTAACACTAGAGCCTCAGTGTTGCGGTCGACGATGGACGTTCTGTCGGGGAAGCAAACTCCCGATCTTACGTCGAAAAAGTTCCGATCGTCCTCCATGTTGGAGATTCTTGCAGACTGAAGTCCGGTCTCAAGAGGCTCTACATTAAAAGGAGAAAAGACGTTCGTTCTCATATCGGGAAACCCGGAGATTAGATCAAAGTATAGTAAAGACTTGATTATTTAGCTGATCTCATTATTGCAGCGAGATGATGTTAATAACATATTCAGATATATATATAAGATTGCAAATGGGTGAGAAATACATATATAAAAAAAATTATAAAAAATATAAATAGTCATTATGGAAAAAACATTAGTTAAAAATACAATTATAATTAAATGAGGAGTAATTGATAGGTAAAAGAGGAGAGGTGAATGTGTATTGTCGATGAGCCACTCCGATGTATTATTATAATTAGATATATGGTAAAAATTCCCGTAATAAAATTGATATAAAATTAAAATAAAAACAAATTGGAATATGGAATTGTTAAAAATTTGTTAAAAAACAATTTAGATCCACATCAATATTCATACCAGACGGTTGGAGGGTATCTAACGTGTAGATCCACCGGGTTTCGTTTTGGGACACTTTTATAGTTTTATTTTCCCCCTCCAATGTTCTTTTATTCTGTCTATTCCATAAAAAGTCATGCATCCCGGATCTTTGTGATGGTAATCTCTAAAATGTCGAGACACACTATGTTTATTAAACCCTTTTTTGATGTTGGCTATGTGTTCTCTAATCCTGATATGTAGTTCTCTTGTTGTTCTGCCTACATATTGTTTTTGGCATGGGCATTCCAGAACATACGTAACATGTGTACTACTACATGTTATCAGCTCTCTTATTTTATGTGTGGTACCATTAGTTGTAGATGTGAACTCAGTTTTTTTCTTATTTGTCTTTTTGCTGACTCGGCAGGGTAGGCATTTACCACATTTGTGGAAGCCTTTGAGGTTTTTAAAAATTTGAATCTGTTTTGGGGGGTCAATTGCATTGTGGACTAATCGATTTCTTAGATTGGGGGCTTTACGATATATAAAACTCGGTCTGTTCGGTAATAGATTTTTCAGGTTTTTATCAGATTGCAGAATGGGCCAGTATTTTTTGAATATTTTTTCCACGTCTCTGTGTTGTATATTGTATCCAGTCAGGAAGGCTACTTCTATGGTTTTCCTGTTTGTTTTCTTCCTTTGTGTTCCTGCTATAATGTTGTCTCTGTTCATTTCTTTAACTCGATTTTTCAGAGTATCTAAATCTCTGCGTTGGTAACCTTTCTCCACAAATTTGTTAATGATTTGTGTAGCTTGTAATTCAAAATCCTCCTCATTGCTACAATTTCTGAATATCCTCATAAGTTGTCCTTTAGGGATATTCTGGATCCATTTCTTGTGGTGACAACTGGTTACTGGAATGTAGCTATTCCTATCTGTTTTTTTAAAAAACGTTCTGGTGTGTATTCTGTTTTCTGCTTTGAATAATTGTAAGTCCAGGTAATCAATGGATTCTGCATTCCAAATGCCTGTAAAAGTAATCCCATATATATTATGGTTGATTTCATCAAAAAACTTCTGTAGTTCCGTTTCAGTGCCTCCCCATACTATTAGTATGTCATCTATATACCTTCTATAGAATTTCAAAGATGGTCTTTCTGTTCCTTGAATCTGTTCTGCCTCCCAATGGTTCAAAAAGATATTGGCTACACTGGGGGCATACTTGGCCCCCATGGCTACTCCTTTAGTCTGGACAAAGAAGTTCCCTTTATTCCAAAAATAGTTGTGGCTCATAGCTAATGTTAGCCCCTCCAAAATATAGTTTATTTGTTCCTGTTTTAATTTTGAGTCTTTGTGTAAAGCCAATTTTGCCCCTTTAATGCCATCTTCTTGTACTATATTCGTGTACAATGAGTTGACATCTATGGTGACGAGAAGATCCGTGGGTTCTATTTCCAGGTCCACAAGTTCCATTAAAAGTTGTTTACTGTCCTTGAGATATGATGGTCCTTCCTTCAGCAATGGTTGTAGGAATCCATCAATATAGGCTCCAAGCCTTGAGAAGAGGGAGTCTATGCCACTTATAATTGGTCTTCCTGGTGGGTGTGATTGGTTCTTGTGTATTTTTGGAACATAGTAGATAATAGGTGTTTTTGCCGTTTCTGGGTTTAGATATTTGGCTTCTTTTTTTGTAAGAATGCCCAACTTTTTGCCTTTTTCTATATATACATTTCATTTCTTTTTGTATTCTTTTTTGGGTTTGTCTTTAATTTTTTGTAGGTGTCTGGTATGTTGAGTAGTTTTGTCATTTCGGATTCGTAATCTGTTTTCCTGAGAATGACTAGACCTCCCCCTTTGTCCGCGGGTCGGATAACAATGTTTTTCTTCTTTTCAAGGTCCCTAATTGTTTTCCATATTTTATTGCGTTTTGATTTGTTTATCTTTAGATTTCTTATATCCTCCTCTACCAATTTTCTGAATACCGTCAAGCTCTCATTTTGTTGATTTTTGGGGTTGAACGTTGAATTGTTTCTTAGATTAGAGTGTTGGTACTGGGTAGTGTTTTCGTCTTCTTTGTTCTTCTTGTTTGCAAAGAACTTTTTAATATTTAACTTCCGTACAAATTTGTGCAGATCTATATAGGCTTCGAATTTATCTAATTCTTTGTCTGGTGCATATTTAAGCCCTAAATCTAGAACTCTCATCTCCTCCTCTGTAAAAATTTCGTCACTTAGATTAAAAATTCCTCCTCCTAGTATTCTCTCCTTCTTTTTCTTGCGCCCCCCTCGTTTGCCTCGTTTGCGTATCCTCTTTCCCCTCTTTGGGGTCTGTATATCCGTTCTCTTCTCTCTTCCCAATTGTTGTCTTCTTGTTCCCAATTGTTCCCTCTCGGGTGTCTGTATGTTCTGGTACCCCACCCTTGTTGTTCTCCGTATTGGGGTCTCCTTTGTGGATACCGGAAAGGTTGCCTCCACCCTTGGGTTCTGAAAGGTCTGTTGTTCTTCTCTCATGACTGGTGGTCGACCTCTGTGCTCCCTGGGAAAAAAATTCCCTCTATTTTGGGTCTTCTATATGGAGTTTCTTGTGGGTAATTTCTCAATGGAGAAAATCTGTTTCTATGCCGTGGAATTCTTGGTGTGTATGGTGCTTGTGGTCTTCTTTCTTCACTTCGAATTCTTTCCCTCTGTGTTTGTCTTATGGGACTTATTTCCTCTCTTCTCTGCGGTGTTGTAGCATTATTAATGCGTAAAGTTCTGTTTGGTCTAGTTGTTGTTGTTGTGGTTGGTTGCCATATGTTGGTTTCCATGTCTGGAGAATCCTCTCTTGTATCCTCCACCATGGAATTATTCATATAGGTGTCATCAGTTTGCCACTTGCATACCTGTTGGTTCTTGTAGTCCAAAACATCTCTTTTGAATTTTTTCTGTTTTTTCTGTTGAATTTCTTTATCATATTTTGTAATAATTTCTTGTAGTAGTGCTTCTTTCTCCTTGTATTGTGGTGTATTTGAGAAGGGTAAAAGTTGATCTTTCACATGGAGAATTTCAGATTCTATCATTTTTAGTTTGACTTGTCTTCTCTCTAGTATTTTATGTAACAAATCATTTTCCCTTTGATTGAAAAATCTATACCACTCTTCCATTAAATCTTATCATTAATAGCATCATTAGGTGAGATATCCCATCTCAATATCCCATCTTTGTTACATAAAATACTAGAGAGAAGACAAGTCAAACTAAAATGATAGAATCTGAAATTCTCCATGTGAAAGATCAACTTTTACCCTTCTCAAATACACCACAATACAAGGAGAAAGAAGCACTACTACAAGAAATTATTACAAAATATGATAAAGAAATTCAACAGAAAAAACAGAAAAAAATTCAAAAGAGATGTTTTGGACTACAAGAACCAACAGGTATACAAGTGGCAAACTGATGACACCTATATGAATAATTCCATGGTGGAGGATACAAGAGAGGATTCTCCAGACATGGAAACCAACATATGGCAACCAACCACAACAACAACAACTAGACCAAACAGAACTTTACGCATTTATAATGCTACAACACCGCAGAGAAGAGAGGAAATAAGTCCCATAAGACAAACACAGAGGGAAAGAATTCGAAGTGAAGAAAGAAGACCACAAGCACCATACACACCAAGAATTCCACGGCATAGAAACAGATTTTCTCCATTGAGAAATTACCCACAAGAAACTCCATATAGAAGACCCCAAAATAGAGGGAATTTTTTTCCCAGGGAGTACAGAGGTCGACCACCAGTCATGAGAGAAGACAACAGACCTTTCAGAACCCAAGGGTGGAGGCAACCTTTCCGGTATCCACAAAGGAGACCCCAATACGGAGAACAACAAGGGTGGGGTACCAGAACATACAGACACCCGAGAGGGAACAATTGGGAACAAGAAGACAACAATTGGGAAGAGAGAAGAGAACGGATATACAGACCCCAAAGAGGGGAAAGAGGATACGCAAACGAGGCAAACGAGGGGGGCGCAAGAAAAAGAAGGAGAGAATACTAGGAGGAGGAATTTTTAATCTAAGTGACAAAATTTTTACAGAGGAGGAGATGAGAGTTCTAGATTTAGGGCTTAAATATGCACCAGACAAAGAATTAGATAAATTCGAAGCCTATATAGATCTGCACAAATTTGTACGGAAGTTAAATATTAAAAAGTTCTTTGCAAACAAGAAGAACAAAGAAGACGAAAACACTACCCAGTACCAACACTCTAATCTAAGAAACAATTCAACGTTCAACCCCAAAAATCAACAAAATGAGAGCTTGACGGTATTCAGAAAATTGGTAGAGGAGGATATAAGAAATCTAAAGATAAACAAATCAAAACGCAATAAAATATGGAAAACAATTAGGGACCTTGAAAAGAAGAAAAACATTGTTATCCGACCCGCGGACAAAGGGGGAGGTCTAGTCATTCTCAGGAAAACAGATTACGAATCCGAAATGACAAAACTACTCAACATACCAGACACCTACAAAAAATTAAAGACAAACCCCAAAAAAGAATACAAAAAGAAATTAAATGTATATATAGAAAAAGGCAAAAAGTTGGGCATTCTTACAAAAAAAGAAGCCAAATATCTAAACCCAGAAACGGCAAAAACACCTATTATCTACTATGTTCCAAAAATACACAAGAACCAATCACACCCACCAGGAAGACCAATTATAAGTGGCATAGACTCCCTCTTCTCAAGGCTTGGAGCCTATATTGATGGATTCCTACAACCATTGGTGAAGGAAGGACCATCATATCTCAAGGACAGTAAACAACTTTTAATGGAACTTGTGGACCTGGAAATAGAACCCACGGATCTTCTCGTCACCATAGATGTCAACTCATTGTACACGAATATAGTACAAGAAGATGGCATTAAAGGGGCAAAATGGGCTTTACACAAAGACTCAAAATTAAAACAGGAACAAATAAACTATATTTTGGAGGGGCTAACATTAGCTATGAGCCACAACTATTTTTGGAATAAAGGGAACTTCTTTGTCCAGACTAAAGGAGTAGCCATGGGGGCCAAGTATGCCCCCAGTGTAGCCAATATCTTTTTGAACCATTGGGAGGCAGAACAGATTCAAGGAACAGAAAGACCATCTTTGAAATTCTATAGAAGGTATATAGATGACATACTAATTGTATGGGGAGGCACTGAAACGGAACTACAGAAGTTTTTTGATGAAATCAACCATAATATATATGGGATTACTTTTACAGGCATTTGGAATGCAGAATCCATTGATTACCTGGACTTACAATTATTCAAAGCAGAAAACAGAATACACACCAGAACGTTTTTTAAAAAAAACAGATAGGAATAGCTACATTCCAGTAACCAGTTGTCACCACAAGAAATGGATCCAGAATATCCCTAAAGGACAACTTATGAGGATATTCAGAAATTGTAGCAATGAGAGGATTTTGAATTACAAGCTACACAAATCATTAACAAATTTGTGGAGAAAGGTTACCAACGCAGAGATTTAGATACTCTGAAAAATCGAGTTAAAGAAATGAACAGAGACAACATTATAGCAGGAACACAAAGGAAGAAAACAAACAGGAAAACCATAGAAGTAGCCTTCCTGACTGGATACAATATACAACACAGAGACGTGGAAAAAATATTCAAAAAATACTGGCCCATTCTGCAATCTGATAAAAACCTGAAAAATCTATTACCGAACAGACCGAGTTTTATATATCGTAAAGCCCCCAATCTAAGAAATCGATTAGTCCACAATGCAATTGACCCCCCAAAACAGATTCAAATTTTTAAAAACCTCAAAGGCTTCCACAAATGTGGTAAATGCCTACCCTGCCGAGTCAGCAAAAAGACAAATAAGAAAAAAACTGAGTTCACATCTACAACTAATGGTACCACACATAAAATAAGAGAGCTGATAACATGTAGTAGTACACATGTTACGTATGTTCTGGAATGCCCATGCCAAAAACAATATGTAGGCAGAACAACAAGAGAACTACATATCAGGATTAGAGAACACATAGCCAACATCAAAAAAGGGTTTAATAAACATAGTGTGTCTCGACATTTTAGAGATTACCATCACAAAGATCCGGGATGCATGACTTTTTATGGAATAGACAGAATAAAAGAAACATTGGAGGGGGGAAAATAAAACTATAAAAGTGTCCCAAAACGAAACCCGGTGGATCTACACGTTAGATACCCTCCAACCGTCTGGTATGAATATTGATGTGGATCTAAATTGTTTTTTAACAAATTTTTAACAATTCCATATTCCAATTTGTTTTTTTATTTTAATTTTATATCAATTTTATTACGGGAATTTTTACCATATATCTAATTATAATAATACATCGGAGTGCCTCATCGACAATACACATTCACCTCTCCTCTTTTACCTATCAATTACTCCTCATTTAATTATAATTGTATTTTTAACTAATGTTTTTTCCATAATGACTATTTATATTTTTATAATTTTTTTTATATATGTATTTCTCACCCATTTGCAATCTTATATATATATCTGAATATGTTATTAACATCATCTCGCTGCAATAATGAGATCAGCTAAATAATCAAGTCTTTACTATACTTTGATCTAATCTCCGGGTTTCCCGATATGAGAACGAACGTCTTTTCTCCTTTTAATGTAAGCCTCTTGAGACCGGACTTCAGTCTGCAAGAATCTCCAACATGCCCTTTGAGGACGATCGGAACTTTTTCGACGTAAGATCGGGAGTTTTTCCCGAAGAAGTCCCGTCGACCGCAACCTGCAAGTGTGAAAATCTCTCTGTAGTAATCATAAATGGAGGATACCGGAACAACGGAGTACGAGAGTTCTTACGACTTTTTTTATTTTTTTTTCGTTTCCGCATTAAACAAATCCGCATTTTCGGACAAAGTCAATTTTTAAATAGCTAATTATGTAGACTTCAGAGGCACGCCCGACAAGACCAGAAAAAAACGTCCATCGTCGACCGCAACATCTGAGCTCTAGTGTTTAGGATCTAATGTCTGTACCCATTCCCACCAAAACAATATTGGGAAAATGGTGTATACCGGTAAAAAAAGACCCCATGTAAAAACGGAAAAGTGGTTTTTTCTTACGACGTAACGTCGGACAGGGTTTTTTCGACTTTTGGCGACACAACCTTCCCGCAATTTTTCGACACTACGTCCGCATTTCCGACTAAACGTCAATTAATAAATAGCTAAAGCTGTAGACTCAGAGGCACGCTCCAGATGACGTCAAACGACGAAACCGGTCGAGCGAACGTTCCTTAGAGCAACAGCAATATATTTTCTAAAGGCTTTTTAAACTGCATGTAAATTGTGATACCCATTGTTTATCAATAAATAATTTTTAACTTTGGCACAAAACGGTAATCACGCTATTGGGCACTTATTTTAACCTATCTTCCCTATGAGCGCTGAATGGATTGAAGTAGACCCCATTGAGGAAACAGGCAGATCCTATTGAAAGTGGTAGTTTTTACTGAGAAAGCCCTATTACCCCTGCAGGGGTAGTTGGATCCGGTGAGTGCGGGACCATTGGGGAGACAGCCTGAATGAACCACTGACTGCTATACCTGCATTGAAGCACATATCACTTTATATTCTATTGGAAGCAATCCTGAAAATATATTTATATTTTATAAAACTGGACTTCTTTGATTATTATTATCATCATCATTTTAATTATTGCAACACTTGATTTTGGGAATTTTTATCACTAG